>ML789099.1:89966-109311 GCA_009831015.1 Picea engelmannii | reverse complement strand
GATGCATAACAAGTTGTCCTTTTCTTAGCCTTCTCAGTTATCCCATTGTTCCACACATACTTTGATTATTAAATTTCTTAAGTTACCAAGCATTCTTAGCCTACAACCCTAAGGAGTTTCTTGGAGTGATAACAAATTGGCACTGTTGCCGGGGAGAGGAGATTGAAGCTCAACTTCCTTGGGAAACGACATTAGATCCATAATTGATGATAGACAAAGCCTGGACATCATTTGGTTGTAATCATCTATCTGGCGACTCCATGAAGGACGAATTCAGTGGCGACTCCATTGTTCAGAAAATTGTTGGTGACTCCACTGGTATGACATGAACAAGATCTTAGCAAAGAGGTATGCATTCTGTGATTTTTCAGGTATTTGTGGTTTCCCTAATCCAATGCCTAGCAGAGATGAATGGGAACGCAACCTTCCCAGATTTCGAGGAGAAGAATGGGAAGTACCAGCTGAACATTTGCTGGACTTTCATGATTACATTCATTGGTTGCAAGTTGTGCATGAGGATGTTCAGATCCAACTCTTCTTTTTTTCATTAGAAGGGATTGCTCATGATTGGTACCCGTCTCTTCTTATTTCCAGTATCAACTCTTTGGCAGGGTTTCATGTTTCCTTTCACTTGTTTTGTAAAGAGATATTTTCAGCCAACCTGTTATTTCCTGAATGTTGTCATGAGTTCAATTTGCTGAATAAACATCCATATATTCCAGAATACTTTGCTATAGCAGAAGACATCTCTAATCATGACCAAGAGTTTGTTGATCTACATTATGACTACTATGATAATTCTTTTGACATTGTATTGAACGCATCTATTAAAGATGGTTGTCATGAAGATCAAGAGGTATTGAATGATTGTAATAACATAGAAACATCTGACATCATATCAGATGTATCTACTGCTTTAGATATTCATGAAAATCAACATATCTCTTTTGAAGGTTTTGATATCAAAGAGAAAATATATACATTAGCAATTAACAGTTTCAGATCTGTAGTAAATGATGAAGGCAACCTATAGTTTCAATATTTGCAGAGACTGGAAATTTGCAGCAGACATGAAGAGGGTGAAGGAGAGCAGAAAGAATTAGATCAACAATTTTTGATGCATGTTTCTCTACTAGATGTTGAGCAACCAGCTTTATATGGATTTCAAGATCCCATTACCACTTATATGGAGATGATTTGCAATGAGAAAATTTTAGTTGTTGCCATATTTAAGGTCGGGTGTTTGGATTGTAAGTATGATTTTAAAGATTATGTTTCACATGCTACAATCTGGATGTCTGTGACTTTGCATAAAATTGGAATTCAATTACTTTCATGGATTCATTGGAAGCATGAGTTTATTTGATTAAGAAGAAGTGAAAATTGTTAATGTAGGAGTAGGCAGAAGAATAAGCTCGCCAGATTTTAGAAGTATCAAAACATAGGATTTAAGATTTTATCTTAGAAATAAATTGATCCTCAAAAGATCTTTTTTAAATTTTGTGAAAAATCTTTTCACCAGCTAACATATGTTGCTAAGTTGATGTTAGCTGGTGAAAGCCTCAATTTTCAACGATTAAGGTGTACTCCCCGGAGGCAAGCAAGCTGGTGAAAGCGATAAACACGGATTTCTCTTCAATGACTTCAAAATCAAAAGGGAATAAACATCAAATATGAGATTAGAGACAAATGTTGTGAGCAACTTGACAAAGACGTGAAGAGGATAACAGGAGGTGAGTTACTATGTGAGGATGTGCCCATGGGAATTCAGTTCTCCCCAAAAATTGCACCTAATCATAGAAAGGCAGGGGAGGAAGGTAAGTTGTCCATCAAATTTGGACATTGAAAAGGAGCTTTGCTACCCAAAAGAAGGTATTGTTGTAGCTGGAGGAGGAAAAACACTTTAATTAAGTGTCAACACTAAATAGAAGAATCGTTGGTGAAGACCACCAGTGCATAGAGGAATAAAGAGAAGAGGATGCCCTCAAAGAAAATGAAACTGACCATGTTCCAGCAGAGGTACTAAAAAAGGTTAATTGTATGTAGCTTGTACACCAAGGAAAAATGTTCCTAAAAAGATGGAGGCATTAAGTGCAGGTGAGATAAGGTTAAGCAACAACTTCTATGTATATCAGATTTCAGTATTGAATAGTCTTCTCTTGTCTTGGCCTATGTCTTTCCTTAGTCTGATGTTGGTGTTTTGTTAATATGGAAAATGGACAGACCAAGGCACTTGAGCAGGTGCATCCCTTGCGCAATAAGAGACCTTCGAAGGACTCAGAGACAAATAGTTTGCCAGATGGTTTATTTTCGAGCCGTTATGGACCACTCTTACAGAATGTTTGACCTCTCATTTACAGTCTCAAACACTAAAAAATGCAGAGAGAGTAGCTAAAATGGAAAACCAAGACAAAAAATTCAAAGTTGTGATATACCGATGCATGTGGGATTTTTCATTGAGTAATAAAAGAAAAAGAAAACACAGGTGTATTTGCAAGTGTTAAAGGAGCCAATTGTCAGATCTTGCCAAGTGTTTTCAGATTCTATAGACATAGAGGGTCGTGTCACACCAACGTGCCGAGAAGACCAATGAGTTGTTGTTGCCAAATGATTGCAGGTGTGAAAGGTATGAACAGTTTATGCTAAGTGCTTGCAGGGTTTGGAGGTGCGATATGAGAAGGGTCGTTCCACACCCATGCATTCAGTAAATGTTGCAATGCTTCCAGGTTTCCTCCTCAAAAAAAAAGAACTGGATAAATGAGTATAGGCTTGATTGTTGCGCTGAAGAATTTCCAAGCATACACTCCTCCATTACCCTATAAGTAGATCGCAGGGGACGATGCATCAAAAAAGGAAAAGAATATATTTTTCTTATGCTTGTGATCCTTTTCGAACTGTGAGGCTCCGACCCAGTATGAAGAGCTCTGAAGATGTATCGACCATAGTTTTCGTTGCATTTTATGTCGATGGTTTATTGGATGCAAAGCTCTGGCTGTATTAAATTTAGACAAGCTTGCAAGATTGAGTCCTGTATAAAAAATTATCTTACGACATGTTAGTGATTACAGAAATGGGTAGCTTCCCATTTGGATGAAAGCTCTTCGTTTTTCAGGTAACAGTAATTTGAAGTTGGATCTGCATGGATGCAACTTGCAACCCATAAGATTTTCTGAATACACACCTATTATTTTCAAGTTCAAGCCTTAATGTTTTCTGAAGAGAAGGAGGCCTCTTCCAAGCCAGCTGAGATACAACCCATTGAACTCTGGATGATTACAAACTCCAATCTTATTATTTTTTGAAGACATGACAGGCTCTTCCAATGGATAAATAGTGCATTTGGGTTTTAAATGGTAGCTTTCTGATGGAAAAATGAGAATTAAAGCCTCTTTATGTTCCATCAAAACAAAGAAAGGTTGAAGGAGACTCTTTTATCCTCAAACAAAGCCTCAATAGTAGTCAAATAATTTATCATTTCAAACAAAGTGAGGGCATCCAAAGAGGACAGGTGGCAGAGGTTTCATCATCAATTCCATATTTCTCTCTATCATTCGCATAACCAAGATTTCTTCCACATTCCAACCACAATATCAGCAGAGAATCAGACGATAAAGGTCAAATCCAAATTCTAAAGATTAGTTCCATATTTGTTTCAAACAATTTTCAACAACATTTACCATTCGAGACTTTTTGCAACTAATGTTTTTTATAGTTTTATTTTTGAGATTTTATCTGATTTCTTTCCTGTAAATTAGGGGAAGTTTTGATTAATGTCTTGATTATAAAAACCACAATTTGTGAAAGGGAAAGGACCAAATCCTGTCAAGTTCTCAACAGTTGATGGAGCATTGAAAGCAACTCCTGCTATGAGTATAGTTGATGCCTTTCAGACCTTGTGAGTGATGGAACAACTGTGCGTGAAAACAATCAACATGTGTAGAAGTTGGGGGTGATCCCTCCAATGGGACATATTTTGTTGATCGCTTGAAGCATTTCGTGGAACATCCTCAGACTAAAGAGGTCGCAAAGGAGGTAGCTGATATGGTCTTAGCAGGTGACATTTTCAGTTCAATAGTTGCAATTGTTACTGAAGGTCGTTCCATTTTACAACAACATGAAGGATTTAATTCAGTACACAATATCCTCAAATATTGGTGAAGTTGCTTCAATATTTCTAATGGCAGCTCTAGTAGGAGATGGTCATACACTTGTAAGATTTCCCCAACTCAGTACATGAGACCAATGTTCCTCTTGGGAATGGTTTTAGGTGTCCCTCTTCAAAGAAAGATCACATGTTTTCTCCTTCAAAGTTGATCCATGTGATTACTTCTCAACTGGAAAAGTTAAAGCTATAACCCTTAATCATTCATTAACAAGGTTTTGAGCCATGGGCTTATAGGAGGAAGAAGATATCTGATAATCTATATTCATCATGGCTAGGAAGCCAATATCCAGATTTGTGGCAATATATATTGGGTTTTGGTACATTTTATTTCAGAGGACCTAGGTGGTTGGCTCAGTTTTATAATTCAATATGGATCAGTTATCTTTTGAAGATCTTCTTCCAGAGTCCTTTCAGGGCAATGACATGACTGAACAACTTGCATTGATATGGAGATTGAAACAGAGATGCACATTGGTTCACAAGGTGCAATGATGCTCTTCGAATAAACCAAGCAGGGTGAAGTGTTTGATTCAACACACCAAAGCATCTCAAGACAAATGATTTGTATCTGAAGATGCTAGAAAATGAAAAGTCAAAGACCTCAAGCTGCCTGTAATACTCTCATTTCAAAGTTGAATTTATCCTAGAATTTTCAAAACCATGGTTACATATCTCACCATCCTGCCTATGTTCAACACTTTTCTTCTTAATGAAGATATTGCCACAACAGATTCCATGTCAATGTGCAAACAACATTTTCAGGGGAGTTTGAAGTAGACATGCTACATATAAAGAATGGGAAAGACAACAACAAACTTTGGAAAATAGCCAGATGATAAATTGTAAAGGTTGAATGACTCCATGCCCAATACTAAAGGCATAGGGTCTGCCAGGTTCTTGGAGACCTCGCAGGGAGGTGTCCATCCCAGTTGGAGCCAGATGTTAGCGATAAAAAATGCACTGGCATTTTTTAAAGAATGATGCCTAATATTGTAGGGAACATTTGAATAGCTTCCCAAGCTCCAAATGCAGGTTTGAAAGAACCATTGGAAATATTAGGATTTCTAGATGTTGATCGACTATTCAAGCATGTAAAACAGACTCTCCATGACTGAGAAATTTGATTTTAAAAAAATCTGCGCTTTCACCAGCTAACTCGTCTTGAATTTTGCTAGTTAGTTGGTGAAAGCTCTGCTTTTCACCAGCTAAGGAGTGGATTTTTGGGTAAATTAGCTGGTGAAAGCCTGTCACGGCCAGAATAACCGAATTTTTTGCCAGATCGGGATTTTTTGAGTTTGAATGGTTTGAAACCACTTTAAATGGACAGTTGTTGAATTATCAAATCCGATTCAAAGGCTAGTTTTGAGGGATAAGGTCAAAAAGAGATTTTTCAACTACATTTGGCATCTTTTTCAAAGGCAGAATATCAGGGGTTTGAAAACACATCATCCAATTCAAATTTTATCTTTGGAGGACCAAATCAAACAACCTTGGGAGTCTAAAACTACACTTCATCAACAATCTACTACTCTTAGAGATCATTAGATATGACCTTTTCTTATTTTGTTTTGATTTTCCATTTTTAGTATTCTAGATCCATTTTTATAGGATCTCATTCTACACTTCTTGTATCTATTTTGATTTGACTATTTTTAGTAAATCTGATCCATCTTTCAAGGATCTAGATTTCATCTTGTAAGGCTATAAATCCAAAGACATTTGGAGCACCAAGGGAGGTTCAAAAGATGGATACTTTGGCTATGTACTTTGACTCTGTTATGTTATATGAATCACAATCTTCTTTGGTTATTATATATCAGTGTTTTCATATACTCCACTACTCTGTTATTTAATTTTGTTCAGCTTAGTTATTCAGAACTGTTATCTTCTGGTATAGCTCATGAATATGAATTAGATGTTTCTTTACTGTCTTGTATGACCCTACATATCTTGTACTTGGTTATCTTGAATGGTATTCTTCACACCTTTTTATCTACTTTAACTGATATCTGGTCTCTCAAAGCACTGGTTTATTTAGATGCATAACAAGTTGTCATTTTCTTAGCCTTCTCAGTTATCCCATTGTTCCACACATACTTTGATTATTAAATTTCTTAAGTTACCAAGCATTCTTAGCCTACAACCCTAAGGAGTTTCTTGGAGTGATAACAGGAGGTACTTGCAGTGTTGATCACTCCAAGTTGTACAAGCTTATATTCCTCTCTAATCAAAGCAACACAAAAGGACTCAAGAGTGGGTTTTTGATAATATTTCCCTAGATCCTCTCTCATGGCATAAAATGTATATACAAACACATAATATGCACTACCTAGCTTAGAAAGAATAAGATAGATGCAACGCTCTTCCTCCATTTTTATCTCACATTCTTCACATAAAATTCTGAATTTTTTAAACTTAAATAGATAGTCTCCAAGGCAAGAAATATCACTTGGAATTAAGGTCAATACTTGATTTTCTAACTGTTGTGCTCAAATAATATTGAGTTTACCAAACACAGATTCAATTTTTTTCCAAGATTCATCGGGGTCATAAATTTCTTTAAGGTGGAACCTTAAATCAAAAGAGATGGACATTCCAATTAGTCCACGTGATTATTCACTCCTATTAGTCCATTTGACTTTCTTATCATCATCAACGGGTTCTTTTTCGTTTCGCAAGGTAATCCTATACAAGCCTTTACTTCTTAATACATCTTCCATATGAGATTTCCATTGTAAGTAGTTGGTGCTAGTAAGCAAAAGATTACTGGAAGAAGCCATATTAAATATGTAGATAATATGGATTTAAAAACTAAAACTAATGATTTGGATGGAAAGATCTCGAAAAATTATGCCGTTTAAAAAAAAATGACACTAAAAATAGACTTCATATGTGAAAGTTATGCTCTTTTTAAAAACGACATAAATGGTAACCAAAGGACCACGTGGTGGTGTAAGTTTCTTTATGAAGTGACCCACTTTTATAAAGAGAAGTGATGATCAATTTTACAATGAAGTTACTTTATAAAAGGAAATCTGCATGCAAAATAAATAACTCTAATATAAAATATTAAAGCTACTTATAGTGATTCACTTTTATACTTGAAGTGAAATACACTATACAATTTGAGCATGCACTTTTTCAAAAAAAAGTAACAAAAGAGAGACTTGAACTCAAGACCTCTTACTTAATAAAACAATTTTTAACCAAATAGTCTAGCAAAACATATTGTATTGTTTAGCAAGAGGATTGAGGTTGTTTTTTTTGTTGAATACGACCTTAGTGCTAAAAAAAACTCTTTTCACACAAGAAAAATATTTCGCTTCTTGATGACAACAAGGGTTAGATCTCAGTTAGCTTACCTGGAAGATACACCTTTTCCTATCTGTTTATGATTTTTCGAGATCGCACAAGCCGCAGGGAAAATAACATACATAGATCTAAAAGAGTAGCAACCCGGAAATAAATAATATAAAACTGAAATAAAACCAAAATAATACTTTGCAAAAATTTAAAAAATGCATATTCAGGGTTTATACCTTTGTATCTGACTGAAATGACCGTATCTTGGGAAAACATAAACCTTTTTGAGTGAAACGAAAAGTGTTCCTAACTGAAATGAGTGCTCTGGATGCAATGGAATAGTCCTATCAACCCATAAATATATGAAAATAAAAGAAAATGGATATGAGATAACTCGACTTTACAATCTCGATCTACAACAAGAGCGGGTCTTCAAACAAACTCTGATACCATGTTCGACAACACATGTATTCCAACAAAGGACGAGCAAATTCATTAACGAATCACACAACCTTATCAAAGATCAACACACCAATGTTTTGACGTGGTAAAACCCTTACGGGGAAACATCCACGACCCCAGCCAACGCGGCCACTTGGAAAAATTTATTAATGTAAAAGAAAAAGATTACATAAATATTTTACAAGAGAGTTTCTCACAATCGATCATCGACAAATGACCCTCCATGCTATTTAAATATATATCATGGACCAATCAAGTGTTAAGTCACATATCAATGGTTGTTAAGATCGAGGAGAATATGAACCATCAGATCACTCTATGTCGGGAACATATCGTGACCATCGGATTTCCTAACTACAAATGAATACTAATGCATACTAAATAAACACACTGGGAAACACACTTTTACCTAACGACACATTAGACCAAGTAGATCTTAACTAACTCCTAAGTGTCTAAATATCCTAACAATCCTTAGGTACATGAATGTATACTGGACACCCAAATATCCTGAAGTGTCCAACCTCAAGCTTCACTCCAGTGAAGGTCTCCTCGGGTGTCATGTTCCTCAAAGTCTTATGATGAATTCTGTAATATTTCAGATATTAAAAAGTATGTAGGACATAAATAAATAGCTAAAAATGGCATATGAGCAACAATATAACCAGAACAACACCACAATAATACCAAAATGATATCAAAGTAACACCAGAAAAAACACTTTGATTACTGAGAGCAATGTTCACTTGCCTCCTCGAGGGGGAAACCTCCGACAGAGTAGAGTTCTATTACAATAATATCCAAGACAAAACTTCTCATACCCTCGACTCCTATTTATACTAAATATGTCTATCAAAAGAACAATCTAGAGGAAGATCCTTCTAGAAGTAGAAGCGTCTATTAGATCTTCTTACATTGGAATTATTCTTCCTTATTTTTAGGCATTACTAATATTGACCTTTATTACATGGAAATATATTGTTCTACCTACGTGAGAGGTTAGGTCCCTAACATGTCCCCCCCCTTAAAATCAACCTTGTCCACAAGGCTTGAGATGAGGAAATTGCCGCAAAATAGTAGTTGGTTCCCAAGTGGCATATGTTGGAGTTGTATCTTTCCACTAGACTAACACTTCTTTGATGGTTTGTTGATGTAGACGACGCTCACGCTGGTCCAAAATGGCTTGTGGTTGTATCCAAATGGAGTCTTCTTCGTCTAATTTGGGAAGGTTGGTTTGAGTTTGGCATTTAGTTCCAATCACCTTCTTTAAGCAGGAAACATGAAAAATAGGATGGATATTAGAATGACTAGGCAAAGCTAACTGATAAGCCACCTGTCCCACCTGCTTGAGAACGGTATAAGGACCATAAAATTTGGGCACTAGTTTCTAACAATGGTCAGCCTTGAGGGAAATTTTCTTGTAAGGTTGCAGTCGAAGAAACACCTGATCCCCTTCTGCAAATTGACATTTAGAGTGACCTTGATCTACTTGTTGCTTCATGCGATTCTGGGCCATGACCACATTCTCTTTGAGGGTAGGAAGAATAACCTCTCTAACTGTAAGCGTTTGTTCAACTTCTCAGACCTTCGAGACACCTGAAAAATATGAGAGAACTGGAGGTGGATTTTTTCCATATACCACTTCAAAAGGAGTCATGCAGGTAAATGTATGGTAAGAAGTGTTGTACCACCATTCAACTAGTGGTAACCATTGATTCCATTGATATTTCCTTTCCGATGAAAAACACCTCAAATATGTTTCCAAACACTTGTTGACCACTTCAGTTTGACCATTAGTCTGAGGATGATAAGTTGTGCTGAGATGCAAGTGGGTGCCTTGGAGCTTGAACATTTCTTGCCAAAAATTGTTGGTGAAAGTTGGGTCGCGATCAGAAACAATAGAATGTGGCATGCCATGAATCTTGAAGACCTGATCCATAACAAGTTGAGCCGTATTGGATGCTGTAAATGGGTGTTGAAGAGAACATAAATGAGCATATGTGAAAAGACGATCAACTACCACCATGATGACTGATTTATTGCCCGATTTAGGTAAGCCTACAATAAAATCCATAGAAATATCCCGCCAAATAACAGGTGGAATCGGAAGCAGTTGTAGTGTGTTAGGAGATTTGACTGTTTCACCCTTGTTGCATTGACACACATCACATTCAACCAAAAAATTATGAATGTTTTGTTTCATACCATCCCAGAAAAAATAACGTTTGATGCTGTCATAGGTTTTCGTAAACCCTGAATGCCCAGATGTAAGTGTATCATGAAGCTCAGAAAGTACCGTGGATTTAAGTTTTGATTGTGTACTTAATTATAAACAACCTTTGTATCAACGCTCATCATTGAGCCAAGAGTACCCTGGGAAGACTGGAGAATTGGATTGCAATTGTTGTATCAGATGCAAACTTTTGGGATCTTGTAGCCATTCCCGACGAATGACTTGGAGCCAATCTGGTACAATGAAGGAGAGAGGAAAAATGGACCCTTCATCTTTATATTTTCTGGAAAGTGCATCAACAACCACATTGTATTTTCCTTTCTTTTAAATGATCTCATAATCATATCCAAATATCTTAGTCACCCATTCTTGTTGCTCAGGGGAGGAAAGACATTCTAGAAAATACTTGAGACTTTGATGATCTGTTTTAATTTGGAAGCATTGCCCCAATAGATAAGGGCGTCAAAGAGCCACAACATGCATAATAGCCAACATTTCTTTTTCATAGATTGATTTTCCCAAATTTCGCTCTGACATTTGTTTGTTGGTAAAGGCCAAAGACCGACCCTCTTGCATAAAGACGACACAAATTCCTTTCCCGGAAGCATCACATTCCAGGACAAAGGTCTTTGTCAAATCAGGAAGGGCCAAGACTAGAGTGTTGCACATGGCCATCTTCAAGGTTTGAAAAGCCTAAGTAGCTGCTGGAGTCCAAGTGAAAGAATTCCTTTTAAGGAGAGTAGTGAGAGGTTTCACAATCTTTCCATAATTCTTAACAAACTTGCGATAATAACTCGTTAAACCTAGAAATCCACATAAGCTTTTGAGAGTCTTTGGGTGAGGCCAATCTTGCATAGATTTAATCTTTTTAGGATCCACCCTGACACCATCCTTGCCAACAAGATGAACCAAGTGCTCAAATTCTGAGGCACCAAAAGAACATTTAGATTGTTTGAGGAAAAGTTGGTGCTGTGAGATTAGATAGAGAATTTGATCCACATGGGAAAGATGAGATTGCCAAGTTTTACTATATATGAGAATATCATCAAAGAAAACTAATACAAAATGACAGAGAAAAGGACGGAAGACATGATTCATGAGGCTTTGGAAGGTGGAGGGGGCATTACACAGGCCAAAGGACATGACCAAAAACTCATAGTGACCCTCATGAGTTCGAAAGGTAGTCTTGGGTATGTCATCTTCTTGCATACGTATTTGGTGGTATCCAGAACGCAGATCAAGTTTAGTGAAGTACTGAGGACCACTTAGCTCATCCAATAGATCATCAATGACAGGAATGGGGAAATTGTCCTTGATGGTGAGCTTATTGAGGGCATGAAAGTCGGGACACATGCGCCAAGTACCTTCTTTCTTAAGTAACATGATCACAGGGGAAGAAAAGGGGCTGGTACTAGGGAAGATAACACCCGCTTGGAGAAATTCCTACATTAGTTTCTCAATTTCATTCTTTTGAGGAAAGGGGTGGCGATAAGGGTGAACATTTGGAGGAAGATTGCTAGGAACAAGGGGAATGGAATGATCATGAACACCACGAGAAGGAGGAATTCCCTGAGGAGTGGAAAAAATAGCTTGATGTTTGGAAATGATAGATTAGATGTTAGGATGCACATAGGGTGTCTCAATGACTTGAATAGAATGGAGTTGAGAAATGATACCAGAGTGGCCTTTCTTGAGGATATTTTCCATACGATGGGAACAAATGATCTCCAGAGAACCAGCTGTGAGACCTTGGAATTGATACTTTTGTTCTCCCTGTTGGAATTTCATGGTTAATTCCTTAAAATCCATAAGAATGGGACCCAAAGTGCGTAACTATTCAACACCTAGCACAATGTCACAACTTCCCATGTCAATGGAAAACATATGATATTTTAGTTGGTAATTTCCAATTTGAAGACAAACATTTTAACACTGCCCACCACATTTCATGGACCCACCATTGGCTATCATGATTTGAAAATTATTGACAACACGAATATAGAAATTGGTTTCTTGGGCAATGCGACGATGAATAAAATTGTGGGTGCTACCATTGTTAACAAAGATGATGAACTTCCTATGCTTAATGTAGCCAATGAGATTGAGTGTTTGGGGGGACGAGAAGCTAGTGAGGGTATGCAAGGAAATAAGGGGGTCAACTTCAGGTGGGTCAACAGGTTCTTGGGTGGCATCGGGAAGGGAGGGTTCTTCAACAAGGGGAACTGTCACATCCTCTTCAGGAACATCTTCAGAGATGGCCATAAATAGTTTTTGTTCCTTACACTTGTGCCCCGAAAAATATTTTTCATCACAATTATAGAAAATACCCTTCAGTTGGCGTTTAACCATTTCAACCCTAGTGGGTTTCTTGACCTTGAGAGGAGTAACATGGGGGTTAGGATTAGAGGGTCGAGGGCGAGGAACAAAAGGGGGTTTTTTGTTCTGGGACAAAAAAACTTGTTGGGCCTCTTTAGCACATTGAGTAGCTTCCAACCAAGTGGGAGGGAGGGCCATGAGAACCTGGTATCATATTTTATCCTTGATACCACTGATAAATCATTCATGGAAGAATACATATGACATGCCCTCTGTTCGAAAGGCCAAATTCTCAAAAGCAGTGATGAAGTCTTCCATTGTGCCTGACTGTTTCAACTTGGTCAAATGACCTATATAGTGGGTATCAATATCAAAATGAGTATAGAGCTCAACAACAATGTGGGTCTAGGAACTATACCCATGACGTGATTTTTTTCTCCATTGCCACCATCACCAACATTCAAGATCTAGATAGAGGACAACATAGTGAAGTTTGGCCAACTCATCAGTAATACCATGCAGAGAAAAATAATGCTCCATTTGAGTGACCCAACATATAGGATCAAAGCCATCAAATTTAGTGACCTCTATGTGGGGAAGACAGGGTTCACGATGAAAGGAGTTAGAGTGAAAATGCAAAGACTGAGAGGAATCAACAACATCGGTTTGTACTGATGAAGATGGACCCATAGGGCGGTTCAAAAATTGATTGACAATAGACTAGAGGGAGCTCAATTGGGTTGTGAGGTTGGATTCCAAGTTGTTAATGTGGGAATTGGTGGAGTCCATATGAGATGTGAGATGTTCAATGGAGATATGGGCTTGATTGACAGAAGTTTGGAGATCTTGGTTGCGAGTGGTGGCCATTTGAAGAGGGTAAGTGCGGGTAAGGAAAAAAAATGGGTGGGTGGGACCACAAAAAAAAAGACTTAGAAGTGATAGGTACCATGACGATCAATGCTTGAAGGGGAATATAATGGGATAGGCGGAAAAATAAGGAAACTGGGAAGGGGTCGGGTCCACTGAAACAAAAAGGATGAAAAACGAAGGGTATGACTGCGATCAGGAAGAAAAGGGGAATCCAATGGAATAGGTCCCAAATAAGTGTGCCTGAAGAATACTACAATGATGAAATGCCCAAATTCTTAACAGGAAGAAATGTGTAGTAATTTCACAACCCGAATGCAGGAGACACAATTGTGCGACAATAGATCTTGTCTATTCTATTTTTGTTTTCGTCCCAAGGGTTAGGGTATTCGATTGTTCTACAGACAAGGGTTTTCCATGTGCTATAGCCCTATGATATACATGCGGGGTCCAATAGTAGTACTCGGCCCAATATCTTAGGGCACCAACTAAGGAGGCTAGACCGTACCCTTAGCCATACTACCCAACTAACCATATACTAGAGAGTATCTTCTCGAGTGTTGTTCTTGGTGGCACTATAGAAGTCAGGCGACCAATTGGTTTATCTATGGAGGGATTGAAGAGATCTAGGTCTATCCATATACATGTGTTGTTTGATGCGCTACCACTTGAAGGGGTACCAAGAAGGGTTACAAGGGTGGCCAACAGATGTGCGCTTAAGTACCACTTGTATTTTCCATGTATATGAATCCCCAATTGCGGGTTTATGCGCGTAACGACAGATCTTTGTAGCTTAAAGATGCCAGAATATGTCTCTACCCTGAAAAAATTTAACCCACAATTTTCTGCCAAGGAAGGTTCTCTAATGCCACTTGTAATATTCCAGATATAAAAAAGTATGAAGAACATAAATAAATAGATAGAAATGGTAGATGAACAACAATATAACCATAAAAACACCACAATAATACCAAAATGATACCAGAATAACACTAGAAAGAGCACTTTGATTACTGAGAGCAATGTTCACTTTCCTCTTCGAGGGGGAAACCTCCGACAGAGCAGAGCTCTATTACAATAATGTCCAAGACAAAACTTCTCATACCCTCGACTCCTATTTATACTAAATATGTCTATCAAAAGAACAATCTAGAGGAAGATCCTTTTAGAAGTGGAATCTTCTATTATGTCTTCTTACATTGGACTTATTCTTCCTTATTGCTAGGCCTTATTAATATTGACCTTTATTACATGGAAATATATTATTCTACCTACATGAGGGGTTAGGTCCCTAAAATTTTTTGTTTTGAACATACATTGCAATCATGGATGCCTTTTCCCACATAAACATAGGTAAATTCTGATAATGCTAAGTCATCTTGGACCATACTTGATATATCGAGGTTCCCTCATGAAACCAATGTCTCAAGAAGATGAAAGACATCAACACTCCCTATGGAGATGCAGGTGACTCCTCCTCTGTCTCTTCTCCCTCTGACATTGAAGGTAGCTCTTCCTCCTTTTCTAGAGGTAACTCAATCTCTGCTCCCTCTGGATGTAGTATTGCCTCCCTCTCTGGGAGTGCCTCTATATACAATGGAACTGTTGCCATGCCTACTTCCTGAACATCTCATGGATCGACTCATGTACTGGGAATACTACACTTTCTCCCTCTGAGTTTCATAATGTGTTCTTATCCTCTATTGTATTTACCATAGTTGTTCTATAGTCGGTCTTGACTCGCTGTATCCATGATCATTGGAACTATCTATGTTATCTGGCATGGTCTCGTCCTAGGAGGTACATTGCTCATAGAGACTTCCCATCTTTGAGCATCATGTCTGGAAATGTCTCTCCTTGATATCATGTTGGAAGGTCTTTCCCTCCATGTCTGCCTCCTACAACCGTCATTATGGCTCCTTTTCAGAGCTATTACCTGTGACCTTATCGGAACAAGAAACAAGAACAACAAAAATCATCTTGTAGAGGAGATCAATTTATCTTGTGCACAACTATATACAATGAACCTCCAAATAATATGTCTTCTACTATGACCAACACACATCCATCATATACTCGATGTCATATGGCTACCAACACACAACCAACATATAATCAATGTCATACGACTACCAAGACACATCCATCATATACTCGATGTCATACGACTAACCATGTTGATTTTCTAGTGTTAAATTAAATAAGCACAATTTTCCGCAAGTGGTAATTGTTAGCACTCTGTAAAATTTGTCCAGCTGATAGACAAACAACAGAGGTAATTGTTTCAACCTACTTTAGAGCTGGGCACTAGCCTGCTCAACTCATAGAGGGCTCTCTTGTGTCACTAGGTATTTATTTGGCAATCAGTGGCTAGATTAAGATTGTTTTGGGTTTTTTTTATAAAGTTATGGAAAAGAAGGGGAGGGACTCTTAGGGATATGGAGTCGTAATTCTGAAAGTGAAGGAAAATAATGACTGGCTGGTAGAACTCTCCATAGGATAAAGGCTAAATGAGGCAATGCATTTGAGTTGTTAATTGAGTTTAAGCAGGGTGTAAGAAGAAAGAGAAAAAAAATAACTGCATCAGAGCATTACTGAAATGAATTCTGAATTAGTTAAGAGGAAATTCACACAATTTAAATTGCTTAAGCCGAGAGCATCACAAGGTGAATTGTGAAATTTTAAATATCCAATTTAAACAGAAGACGGTGCAAATGGAAATAAAGAACATAGGAAATGCATACGATGAGAGAAGACAAAACTCATATCACCACCATTAGAATATTTTCATAGAGACTTCAAAATCTTTTGCATATGTATTCAATTCAGATCCAGAAAATTACAATGTAGTTCAAAACAACTAAGAAGGTTCCCTTGCACTTCTGCCAACATTAATTCATTTGGAACCTCTAACACTTATAAAATTCAAGTTCCTTTAGTGTGAAACCGATTACAATAACTGAAATGAAACGTTTCAGCTTCTTCCCCAAAATAGAAACAATTACAAATAGAACATGACACGTTTTAACTGATCTCCTATTTTTCAGGAGAAAAAATAGGCTTCAAAATGCCACCTTTAATTATCAAACCATAACAACTGTGTAAAATATGAGAATGGTTTTTGTAGATAATCTTGTTCTGAAGAAAAACCTCTTTCATTTTCTTGAAATTCATCTCCAACTAGCCGTAATATGTGTCACAAAAACATGTCTTGAACAAGAAATCATAATAGAAAAATATGGCTCCAAGATTCCCTCGAATCTCTCAATCCGTGACACATGTGTGAAAAATGAAGGAGGTTAATGTTCTAGGGTCCGTTCTTGACACTAACCTCCTTTGGATTTTGAAAAATCATTCTGGTTCATCCAAAAATCGTCTTGTAAGTCTCAATTGTTGCGGAAACTGACTGTCGCATCCTCTTTGAAATGTCACTTGTGCTCTTTCCAAATCTAATTTTATTTATCCATATTTTTCTTAAATATTTGGGAATAATATATTTGAATAAAAATAATTCTCAAATAGTTTTTATCCTTTAAAATTAAATTTCCATAGTTCAATTCATGCCCATGGTTTTGAAAAACCATTTATTGCTCTCTTCCCGTGGTTTTGGAAACCATGTCTTGTTTTTCTCAATTTACCATTTCACTGTAAAAAACATTCACTGTTACCATTTCACTGTGAAAAACATTTACCGTGTCATGTATTTTCCAATTTACCGTTTCACTGTGAAAACCATTTACTGGTTTCTTTCCCATGGTTTTGAAAACCATGTCTTGTTTACCATCTTTGGTAAAATACTTTTGATCTTCTTCTTTTACTTCTATAAAACCTTTGGATAAAGAATTATCCAAGTCTTCTTTTCATGTGCATATTCTCATTTAATTATTTTCCATGGAACTAACATTAATCTCTTTAATTTGTAAAACTTAAATTTTACCTTTGTAAAACCTTTTCACTGCGAGGAAGAATCTCATTTGTTGGAAATTCCATAATTATTATTGAAATGAATTCCTGGAAAATATGCCACACATAAACTATACGATAAATGGTTGCATTTATTATATCAGGCTTGGGTGGATTGGTTTACTCCACACCACTTTTACCCTCGATATTCACCACGTAAAGGCATGTCTCCCCAACCAAAAATCACTGGTTTATATATCAGCCCGCCTTCACATAATTAACCTCCGCGTTAATTCTATGCCCGATAT
The DNA here is from genome assembly GCA_009831015.1 of Picea engelmannii. NCBI lineage: Eukaryota > Viridiplantae > Streptophyta > Pinopsida > Pinales > Pinaceae > Picea > Picea engelmannii. Next base: position 91,754 of record ML789099.1, on the reverse strand, counting down.
GTATGTGTGCCCTCCATCCACCCTTTGAATTTTCCATATTATAAATTGAGATTTTATATATCGGCCCACCTTCACATAATTAACCTCCGCGTTAATTCTATGCCTGATATGTATGTGCGCCCTCCATCCACCCTTTGACTTTTCCATATTATAAATCGAGATTCGTGCTCATGATTTGACGTGATGCCATAAATTAAATATTGGATCAAATATTAATATACATATTTTAATAAAAATATTTATATTAATAATAATAAATCATTTTTCTATTTTCTAAGGACTTTGGGCATCTGAGGCTTAACACATGAATTTGTGGATAGGATAAGGGTGCTTAATAAAATGAATATTTTTTATTTTCAATGGGAATATGAAAATGAGGGTAAAAATGACTGAAGTGATGGAACTAAGGGATTTAGATAATCATTAAGGCTAGGTATAGGTTTGGGATATTTGCCAAATTTTTGACTCATGGAGGACATGACTATTTTGGATGATCAGTTGAGTGAAGGATTTAAATGATGAGAGCTTGACGGAGCTGGTGAAAAAGTTTTAAAATCTGAGTGGAAAGATAACACAAGGACAAGATTCTTTGGGAAAAATTAATGCAAATTAGTAGGTGATAACAATAATTACTTCCAATGATATACAATATTACTTTAGTAAACACTAGAACATCACTAAATAACTCGGAAAATTTCAACTTCTTAGTCTCTTCCTTAGATCACTTATCCCACGTGTCAGAGAGAAAAAAATATGTGTGTCTATTGTTGTGTCTTTCAAGTGTATTTTTATAGTGATATTAGATTGATCAAAAAACGACACGTCTCTTTGAAAATTAAATTTAAAATTAAATTGTTTATTTTTTCTTATAAATAGTTGGAGAATACCTCTCATAATTACCCAAAGATTAATTTGGTTATAATCCATCCACATAGTATTTGATTTTGTTAACTTGTTCCTTCATAATTCATGTGATTCTTTGCATAAATATAGGTAGAAGAAATTATGCACTACATTCCTCATATTTAGGTAATTAGCCATTTTACTAGAAATTAGTGCCCACCATAATTTATGGAATTCTTTCTATAATTTAGGGAGGATTAAAAAGTAAATATGTTGTACATAGAGATTGTAACAACCCCATAAATTTAACACTTCCAACATTTTACTTTACTCTCATTTTCATGGGCCCTCCTGTGAAGGAGTCAAGCCCAGTCCCACTCTGATACCATGTTTTTTTTTCTTTTCTTCATATGAGATATGATCGATATATTATTACAATGATGAGTGTTTCATATATAGGGAACATATGGTTACCATCCATGAAAGGATGTGTTCCTTGTATAATCAATAACTATTTATTATTATCATTTACTTATTATATATAGTATTTAATAATAAATAATTATATTATTAATTATTAATCTAAGAGAATGTCTTCTTGATGTTGTCCAAACATCAACAATCTGCACATGACACAAAATGAAAATATTGATAATATGTTTTCATAGTTGATAACTATAGAATATAAACAAAAACAAAATTGTAAATACATACCTCTTTCTACCCCTTCATATTTATCTCTTCTTTCTTTAAGAGAAGCACATATACTGCAAATCCCCATCCTTGACTTCTTAGGAATACATTGTAAGTTTTAAACCTGCGAAGTAAAGCAATGCATATAGATTCTTAAGCAATACAAAAATTAATCAATGGCTCATACACATAATACACAGAGATTTTTACCGGAAACCCTCAACCGGGAAAACCTTTCTTATTTTCATTATA
>ML789099.1:60788-80490 GCA_009831015.1 Picea engelmannii | reverse complement strand
ATATATATTTTATAAAATAGATTTAGTTAAATATTATTGTTTTTTCTTAATTAAAAATAATTTTAATTATTTTTGTTTGGCCAACGGGGGGAGGGCGATGTTGGGCATCGCCCCCGATGCCTGCGTGGCCAAGTCCAGCCTGTTGTCTGTAGATCGACTGGAGGAGGGTGATGTCGAGCATCACCCCCTGCGCCCGTGTGGCCAAGTACAACCCTGGATTTGGACACGTGGGCATCGAGGGCAATGCTCGACATTGCCCTCCCCCGACCGACCAAAAGTCAATGACATTGCCCCCAATGCTCGCGTGGCCAAGTCCAAGGTTGGGCTTGGCCACGCGGGCGCCGAGGGCGATGCTCGCCCCCGCATCGCCCTCCCTTGGCCGACCAACATAAAAAAAATAAAAAGAAAATCACTTAAATTTTTTTAATTTGAGCACAGAAATTAAAAAACAAATTAGTTTTGTTTTATTATAAAGTTTAATTTTTTGTTTTCAATATATTTTGTTTTATAAAATTATAACTTTGATTTTTAAAGTTTAATATTTTTATAAAATTTGTTTGTTTTTTTTAAATTTTTGTTTATGTTTTTTTTTATCTAAAAGTATTTTTTTTTATTTTTAGTTGTCTTTTTCTTCTTTTAATGTTTTTATATGTGTAATTATTTTGTTTTTGTTTTTTTAATGTGGTTATTTTTTTTTTTTTAAGTGTTTTGGGTTCTGATTTTTTTATATGATTTTTTGCTTTAGTATTTTTTTTGAGTGTTTGTTTATTTATTTATATTTTGTGTGTTAGAAAAAGTAAGTTTTTAGATAATTTTAATATAACTTTAGTTTTTTCCCCATGAAAAATATATATTTTATTTTTTCCTAAGATAATTTGTGTTTTTTTATTTTTTATGTAGGACAAATGATGAGAAATAAAATCTTTGTGAATATATCTGGAACAAGACCTGTAATAATGACATCCAAAAGCCGAGTTAGGACCTCCATGAATGCTAGGCAACAAAATGCTAGCCCAACAAATTAGGTCACAAGAGAAATGAAGAATGTTAGAGAGTGAAAAATTGTCAATGGTGAGAGTAGAATGTAGCATTCTTGGTATCTTAAAGACAAATAAGCCGCCAATGGAGAAAAAATAATGTTGTATTGTGCTGAATTTGAACATGTCCAAGGAAGCTATCAGTCACTTGGCATGTTACATGATATATGTTTGGTGCTAGGAACATATATTGTTTATGCACTGGTGAAACAATCAAAAACATATCTCAAGATTAGATATTGTTTGAATATGAAAAATTATAAAAAGGAAGAAAATTTCACAGAATTATGTGCAATAATCATGACAGACATGGAGATGGGCAATGTAAGTTCACTTATTCTTATTTTTGTAGCATGTATTATTATAAGTTTCATGATAATTGTTAAATCTTATTTAACAATGAAAATGCCGTATTTTATTTTTACAGGATTTTTCTAGGAGACTTTCAGAGATGTTAGTGGGGATTTATTCTACAGAGAGAAATATCATGGAATTCATCAGTTCCTTTCATATCGATAAGGCACAGGAAGGAAGGAAAAATAAGCAAAGAGTAACAAAAGTTGACTCTGTAGGAGAAAACAAAGAAGAACAACAAAGAAGAGATACAAGTCATCATTTTACATTTGAAGATATGGAAACTCCATATGAAGATTTAATTGAGATTAATGCCAATGAGGTTACCTTTGTTCCTCAAAATAAGACTAAACAACATAAACGCAGAATAGGTATGACCAATGATGATTTCATTCCTAGTGATTATGAAGAGATTGTTGAGTTAGATGAAACTCATTTAACTCGTAAAAAGAGGAAAGCAAAGGTTGTTGATGAAGAAGAATTGATAGTTACCTCCAAATATCATGATGGAAGTCCTAAAGATAACAGAGAAATAACAACACCAGGTTCTGATTTAGAAGGTGGTATTTTCAAAACAACGCAAAATACCATTTGAGATCAACTAAGGAGGAACAACTTGGTTGATGAGGGCCATACATTTCTGTTGAATGTGAAGCAACTATATAAACCCACAAAAGGCCAAGAAAAATACCAAATTAGAAAACCACATCATTTGCATATCCAAAACTTGAAAGCATTGATTAGGCACAATCCATATGCACATGTGATTGACTCCTTAGTTCTTGTTGACCCAATGGAAGTTCCTACCAAGGATGCATTTGATAGGTCAAATTGTTTTGAGTATAAATATTATGTGTTTGGAGGAAATCATTCTGTAGAGGCTAGAAGAGAATTGATGCAAGAGTATCCCAATAATCCTCTCTTTGAGACAATCAAATGTGTAATTTATGTTGGTTTAATAGACGAAGAAGAAAATTTATTGGCATGGGATCATAACACAGATAATAAGTACATGATGTCCATGACTTTCATTCAGAAAGTGAGATTTATCCATAATCAATTTTATGTAATATGTGGTGGGGATAGATCAAATGTTGATGCAAAGTTTAGGAATGAATGTTGTATGGAAATATGCTTCCCTATTGATGAGGAAAGTGTAAAAGTAAAAAATCGCAAAGGAAGTGATGCATTCAGAACTGTGGATAGCTATTTCCAATTGGGATTTAAAAATGGGCAGATATGGGATTTGGTAGATGAGATATTCAACCTATGGGAAAATATTGGTATAAAAAATCAGAAGATTAGGAAGTCTAAACCCTTAGTAGATAGCACAAGTAAGACATGTACTAAAATAAAAAAACCTGCCAGATGATATGACTATAACGCCTTGGAGAACGATGCAAGGAGTGAAGGATGGGAAACTTGTCATAGCTATATTATCATGTGTAAGGTCAGGTGAATTATCAATGGAGAAAATGTGTGATGAATTTAAAAAGTAAGTCTGTTGAGTTATTTTTTATTTATGTTGTGATTAAAAAATTAATTGTTTATATATAACATAAGAATGTATTTTATTCTATATATTATTATAACATTAACTTTTTGTTTTATTTAGTTACACGGTTTATATAAGAATACAAGAGGAAATGGTTAAGATGTTGAATGAGAATATTTGGGAGGATGTTACACTCAACTATCCAGATGCAAGCTCTTTAACAACATAGCATTGAGTCATTTTTTTTTTGCATTCAAAAAGGTATGTTGATTTATTACATTCGTTTTACTCATTTGTAAGTTAATTTATTTTGATTTTATTAGTTATAGATATATAATTATATGTTTGTTTGTTTCATTAAATATTTCAAAGAAGAATATAATTGGAGTATCTAAAACCTTCAAAAGTTATATTCAAAAATCTAAGTTTGAAAGAGAAAGAAGGTGGCATCTTCAAAATTTTGAGCTTAATGACACCCTAGATTTGGAATGGGCTTGACACTATTCAATATAAAGTGATATTAGGGGATTGTGAAAAAATTGCAAATCTTGTTCATAAAAAGGAATACTCCCTAGTTATTGCAAATATCCCTCATGGATATAATATCTAAAACATTGAATATAATACCGAGCCTTATACTTACCAAGCTTTTAGTAAAGTGGTTATGGGATTTCTGGAAGTCACAACATCACCATTTTGGAGATTTCTAGTTTTTTCATTCAGACACACAACAAGGATTAATACAATCAAGTTTCAAGGGAAAAGAAAAGACAATGATGCAACTTTATTGGTAAGATATTGAAATTGTATGTTTAGCGATTAAGATTATAAATATTTTTTTATTAATTCACAAGTTAATTGAATTTGTACTTATTTATATTACAGACAAAAACCTAATATTCATAGCTCCAATAGTGAACCATTTACACATAATATTGAAAGTATACATCTTGCAAGATGGACAAAAGATGATACTTATGATTATATTCTTTACAATGTAAAGGATGGAAAGAAGCCTAGCAGTTTATTGGTTTACAATGCTGTGGCTAGAAAGCTAACATATGAGGAAAATGATTTCAAAGGAGAGATCGTTCACATTTATCAAAATCAACAAGCACTAACTAATTATCTTATAGATACATTTTCGAATAAAGGAGATTGGGTTTTGGATTTGTTCTCATGTTCATGAAAGATTTATGATATAACATTTATGAAATGTTACTTCACTCTTTATTATTTTTAATTTATGTTGTTTTACATTAGTTACTTTAATTATTTATTTTGTATTTGGTGATTAGGTACAACATTAACATGTTGCTTACAAAAAGGAAAAAATTGCATAGCCATTGAAAGTGACGGAGTGCAATGCAGTTTTATTCAACAAAGAATTAATGTTATTCGAGCTCTTCCAGATGAAATGCAAGAAATTGGATTGATGAAAGGATATTTTAATGACTCAAAGGTGGAAAAAAATATCACAGGAACCTCAAGTACCATTACGAGGTATACTTGGAAAAGATCACTTTGGAGAACTTGTGGATATCAATAACTCAATGGAAGAGCAACATGAGCCAAATGAGCCAATGGAAGCACATAATGATGTCCAAGAGAATGATGATGTGTCTGTTGAGAATGATGAATTTGGGATATATGACATTGTCAATTAATTTTAGGATGCCCTTGAAGACAATGTTGAATTTTGCAATTTTTTATGAGTTATGATTGTAATGTTTTGACTTTCAGATTTTAAAATAAGAATAAATATGCATCTATTATTGTTTTATGATGAATGTGTTTTATTATTTTATTTTTACTTTTCTTTTTATGTGATTTAATATGCTAGAGAAAATGACATTAAATATTGTCAAGTTTTTATTGTAAATCTATAATAATATAAAAAAAAATGTTAATTATTATTATTATTTTTTCCATTTTTTTGTTCAATTTTGTCCATAAAAACACTTTATTTGACACATTATTTATAGTGGAAAGCTTCCAAAATGTATAGGTTTTTTGTTATAAATTGCTTTTAAATGTATATTGTTTTTACTAAATATTTTAAAATAGTGTTATTTAGCTACAATTATTTGTTATGTATTGAAGAAAAAATAAAGTGTGTTCAAAATACAATTTTACACTATATTTAAAAACTATGACATCGTGAATTAAATAATGAGACATAATTGTATGAAAAATCTTAATTTCAAAAACATAAATCACATAGAATTTTTTTATAATATTTTTAGTATCATTAAAAATCATAAAAAAAAAACATTGGTAAAAAAAAAACGATTTAGAAAAAAATTGAAAATAGTTGGAAAACAAGCATTTAAAAAACGAAAAAAAAAATGATTTAGGAAAATTTGAAAATAGTTAAAAAAAACAAACATTTTAGAAACAAAATGTGGATCCGTTATAGATAAGAAGATTTAAAATATCAAAAAATTACCTCAAAATGAAAAGGGGTGTTACCGGTAGCACTATTTTTCAAAACGTGGTAAAAGATGTGACCCTTGAAAAAACGAGAACTCGACAAAGTTCTTGTTAACTTGGTAATTTTTTTTTATCCCTACAATAAGCTTCAATATATTTATAAATGATACTCTCTAAGTTAGCAAGGTCACCTTGGATGTGCTTTATCATTGAGCCATCAATTCCTTGATAAATGGATATACTTTGTAGTTTGTTGTGAACAAGCATAACCTTGCACTTGAAGCTCTCTTCCGCCCTAAACAACCTTTTTCTCAAGTTTTCAATGTTCGCCTTCACCTACCTTCCCAAAAATATTTAGCATTAAGTCCAAATTTTGAAGGACCAACACAAATTGATGCATTTTGTCTATCATTGCTTCTAAACCATCTTCCAAAGCATTTTTATTTTCTTTAGTCAGGAATTCCATGATTTCTAGTCTTAGGTTGATTTCTATTTACATAATTTTGTTTTCTTCTTGTAGTTGATCAAGTGTGATCGATGGTGGGTTTTTCCTTCTTCCACACTATTTGGCCCATGTTCAAGGATTCATGTCACTTCTAAGGATTAGAAATAGGTTGATCAATAAGAATGTTGGGGTGAAATGTTTGCTAAGGAGAATAATCTAAATCCATATAAAATACAAATCACCTTGCAAACTTTTATATTTGTAACATTGAATGTCACAAAAATGCATGATGTAAGGCCTAGATCCAACCAATTTCCAATGATGAATGTGATCCTCTCATCACTACAACAAGTAATTCCAATTAGTGTGAAGTTGAGACTAGCTTTCCCAAAAGTTGGGATAAAGGAGATAAAGGATTAATGATACCACATGACTGCTAGGAAGAAATATGTGTTAGGCCTTCCCCTTGCTTGATATCCCACCCCTTAACTTCATGGATACCCATGCTTAGATCTTGGGTGAAGATATATTTTATTTCTTCCACTACTATGTTGGAAAGTCAATCTACCATTTTATCAATTATCCTTATGACATAGATATATTATATTCCTTTTCTAGATCAAAGATTATTTTCAAGGTAGCCCACTATATGAATTACTTATGGATCTATCTAAGGTAGATATCTATGTGAATTACTTATGAATACATTTATGAGCTATATAATGCTTATCAAGTTCTTACATGTGGTTTCGATTATGTCATTGATGCCAAATAGAGAGTTATTGAGTACTCTTTCTTCAAGGTGAATCATTTGCAAATTGATACATATAATGTTTTCTAGATAGAGATGAAATTTTTAGTGTTTTGGTTGTCAAATGGGCTTATATAAGTTTTAAACTTGTGAAGTGAAACAATGAATATAGATTCTTAAGCAAAATAGAAAGAACAATTAATGACATACACAAAGTACATAAAGATTTACCTTGGAAACCCTTAAATAAGAAAACCAATAAACCTTAGAGCCACACCTCTCTCTTTCTTATTCTTATTATCATTATGTTAATTTCACCGTTTACAATATAATATGGATTACTTGCAAAGTGGCATGTTTGTCGCTCATGGGTGAGTGCATCCTTGCAAGGGGCTCGTTTAATTAGGGGAATGCATAATGATAATTAATTCAAGTTAGGATATCACATGCCATTAACTACAAAACAACATCTCATCTTTTCATAGGTGGTGGATGCTCAAAATTAAAGTATAAAATAAATTTTTATTAATAAATAGAGAAAGCACAAAACATGATACAAATTTGGCAAAAAAGGCTTTAAGCCATTCTCAACATTTGTATTCATCTCATGATATCAATTTATAATACATGTATCTAACCATCTCTAGATCTATATCTCACTAACAATTCATCATTGGATAATGAAAACACCTCATCGGTAGATAAAGGGTTTAAGACTTTGTGATTGTCTAGGGATTCTTAGTCTAACATTCGCCCCCTCAATCAGAAGTTTGAATAATTACACCAATAAGACAACAATAACTAGTGCATAAAATAGTATCATCTTCAATATTCAATATGAAACTTTTGAACTGAGCTTCAATGAAGATATGCCTAAAAAACCACCAATATGAATGTTGAATGGTTCATTTGAATTTCTAGAAGTGAACGGTTGCCATGTCTAAACATTCCCTGATTACTTGATCATTTGCCAAGTAATTTGTCTAGAAGAAACTGACAACTTTTGTGATTTGGTGAAAACATAGGATGACCATTTCGTGATTAGTGAACATTGAGGATCCCATCCTTATGCTTTTTCATAAAAAATATCTACCACATTTAGAAATGTTTATTGGACCAATCCACTAGTGATTGAAGTGGATGGAAATTGTGGGTTGAAAGAAAAGACACTTACTAAAACAGAGGAAGGTATTTTGAAGAGGTATTTTCTATGATTTTCAAGGCACAAAAGGGTTGACTTTTCCAAAGGAAAAATAGGGCCTAATTAATAAATATAATATAATAATATTATTAAACACTCTCTCAGATAAAATATTCTTCGAAGTTACAATATTTCAACACTCCCCCTTAACAACAAGGGTATTCTACTGACAACATTAATAACAACTGATTGGACTCAATACATCATCAAGAGGAGGGGACATCGTCATCAACATCAAGAATATTGTCGATCATATCTATAGGTCATAAGAATTTTTTCTCATCATCAACATCAGTAGAAACCTAACATCATCATCATCATCTTCAATGCAGAGCTGGAGTAACATCATCATCATCAACAACATGAAGTTGGAACATCAACATAAACAACACGAAGATGGAATAACATCATCATCATCATCAACATCATGAGTTTGGGACAACATCATCATCATCAACATCACGAATTTGGAATAAAATCATCATAATCAACAACATGAAGCTGTAATAACATCATTATCATCAACACGAAGTTGGAACAACAAGATCAATATGTGGCAAAAAAATGAGGCAGGTGCATCAACAACAATATTTGTGGTATTCTGACAGACCGTCCTTACTGGACCGTTGATATCTACCTAGGAATCATAATATTCCCTAGGATATAGAATCCTAACTAAGCTACCATGTGGTACTCTGACAGACCGTCCTTATCGAACCTTCAGGATCTTCCAAAGAATCATAATATTTCCTAGGATATAAAATCCTAACTGACTACCACTACTAACCACAACTGTCATAAACATGCACAAGTACTCTGACAGACTGTCCTTACTGGACCTTCGAGATCTTCCCAGGGATGATCAGTCCCCTAGGATATAAAATCCTAGCTTATCTACTTGATGTTGGTCATGATACCATAGTATCATCAACATCACTCCCCCTTTCGAGGGAGGTCCTTTAGGACTACACCAAGATTGTCTCAGAAGTACTCAAACTTCACACAAGACATAGACTTAGTCAACACATCTGCAACCTGATCACATGTGCCAACATATTGGAGCTTTACATCTCCCTTTTGCACCATGTCACGAATTTAGTGATACCATATATCTATGTGCTTCGTTTTATCATGGAACATCGAGTTGTTTTTCATCTTTATGCAACTCTAGTTATCACCTAGATCACGGTAGCATCCATCTCTAGGTCAAATAGACTTGTCAACAAATTCCGAAGCCATATGGATTCACAACTGGTAGAGCATGCTGCAATGTACTCCGCTTCTTCCATATTGAGAGCAATACTATATTGCTTCCTGCTTTTCCACGAAGTCATGGATGTCCCTAAACTGAAACAACATCATGAATTACTTTTTCTATTTGAATCACTTCCAGCCCAATCTGAATCAATATAGCCATACAATCTGAAGTCATAGTCTCTAGTCTAACAAAGGCCATAGTCCAACGTACCCTTAAGGTATCTCATCACATTATTTGTGGCTACAAGGTGAACACGTCTAGGCTCCACCAGATATTGACTCAAGGTGCTCAAAATAAAGAATATATTTTGCTTGGTATTTGTCAGATACATCAATGAACCAATAATATGTTTGTATAGAGTAACATCAACTAACTCTAACGAAGTATCAACCAAGAGATTCAAATTTGTCTCCATGGATGTGGCCATGGATTTACATTCCAACATGTCAAACTTATTCAATATTTCAACTGCATACTTCCCTTGGTTAAGGAAGATATTCTCTGGGATCTTCCAAACTTCAAGACCTAAGAAATAATGCATCGGGCCTAGGTCTTTCATCTCAAATTCAACAGCAAGCTTCTTCTTACAATCTGTGATGATATTTTCTTCACATGTACATATAATAGCAATATAATTGGTCCATCATCCACAATCTTGAAGTAAAGGTAGGGATCAACTTTACTCTTGGTAAATCCCAAGATCATAAGAAAACTATCAATCATGCCATACCAAGCTCTTGGAGCTTGCTTCAACTTGTAGACATGAGTCTTCTTGTCCTGTACTTCAAAACCAAATTTTCACATCACATTGTACCAACCCGGTATACTTGCTCAGTTGGAAATCAATTTGCATAATCTTGTGTTGGTTTTATGTGCTTTTTGCAAAGCATTATTTGTCTCACTTCCTGAGAGTATGTCCTATACTCTATCATGGCAACAAATTCATCTGAAACTGAAGGTGGCTCATCTTATTTCATGGAGACAACTCAATCTAAAATATAGGGACTTCTCCCTCTAAATATCATACTGTATCAGAATCATGGTTGTTCTGGCTGTCTTCACGAACACTGGAACTATTTATTCGATTACTGGAGCAAGTGTCTCGTCATAGTATTCTCCCTCTTGCTGGGAGAATCTTCTGGACAAAAATCAGGCTTTGTACATCTTTATATTGTTATATGCAACATGCTTGTTCTATTATATCAATATTGGAAGTCACTACCAACTTCCCTTCTAGTCTCAATGTAAAATCCATATCCTAGTCCTTCTGATTAGATTGCTCCTCTATCATTGAAACAAGGGAATTTTCTCAGGAGATTTCATGTTTCATAGAGGTCTATGAAGCTACAATCTAGTCTTCTCAACTCATGGCATTTGTCTACCAGTCCTGGAAGATTTCTCATTTTCCCATTTGATCCTTTTTGAAATCAAGCTTACTATGAGTCTACAAAAACTATATAGTATCCGCAGGATATACTTGGTGTTGAATACCAAGTCTTAATATGAAAAGTTGAGTCAGACTTCAAACGAATTATGCTTCCTGTCAAGGTGGATTCATTATCCATTGACCAATTATACTATGAGTTCTATTCTAATATTCATTCATCTTTGGAGCCTTCTACTCCTTATAATCAATTTCCATATGAGATCCTTTGTATCTCAAAAGTAGCTTCTTCTTCATCTTATTTGGTACATGGATGTATACGATATGTATACAACTTGGATAGTCTATTCCATGTCTCATCTAATATGTTGCCTCCTACAACCGTCACTATAACTTCCTTAGGGTTATCACCTGTGACCTGTCTAGAACAAGAACAACAAGGGAGAAACAATAGACAAGAATAATACTCTTTATAATAATAATAAAACAATAGCGAGAACAATCGTCACAATATCTCCTTTAGAGCTATAACTTGTGACTTGCTTAGAACAAGGGTAAAAAGTAAAAACTACAATAATAAGGAATGAGAGAAACACTCTTCTAGTGTTGTGATCATTCATTCCTCCATGGTAACCTAGAAACAAAACAAGAAGTTTCTCCTAGAGGAGATGTTAGTTATATCTAGTAAATGATTACATTAAGATTTTATCTCAATAGTGCTCACATGCTACCAAGTATTTAACAACAAAACTTTTCAAAGATTGCTATCACAACTATAGTGTTTAAAAATTATCAAACTTTATATGTGTAAATTTGAATCTTATTAAATTAATCAATCAAACTTGTAACCTGAAGTGTTGTCCTCAAGAATGAGTGTTGTTTCTTTTCTTCCGAGTCTCCTTCACTCAAGATGACAAGTATTCTCTTCAAACTGTCCTCTGTACTAAGATAATATTATTTCTTGACAGAAATATGAGTTTGTTGGCACAGGGGAAGACCCAGGGTTCAGATCCAAGAGCGCACCAATCATCCCTAACTACTGGCCCTTTAGGCAACACCTGTGAAGAAAATGCAGTCTCACCCAAACTAGTTATGAGGGGGTTGCAGGACATAGATGTATACAACCGAGGGGAATATAAAGTGGATCTAATACAAGAAAAACACAACATTCATATATCACTTATCATCTAGGATCTACTCTTCACATCTACTTATCAGATCTAAAACAATAATGCAGTTACCGTATATCAATGACAGAGACGGAACACCAATCACACACAAAAAAAAAAATACATGGTTCACCCTCTCTCTAGGGATACGTCCACAAAACTGTGCTATAATATATTAAGGTAAATAATACAGTTCTTGTCTATGCTCTTAGCTAGAAGATCTTCTTTCTTCTCCTCTCTTTGTCTCTCCTCCCTGCGCACCCAGCTGCAGGGTTGATCTTCGCACCCAGATGAAGATCTTACAATACCAGAAGACTCTCGTACTCAACACTTATTTCTCACACACTACTACTCACTCGATCACAAAATGACAAAGAAAACAACGATAATCATAACACCAACCCCTCCCAGGTCCTTTAGACCTCTATTTATACATTACAATAGCTCACCGACATCCTTAGGCCGAAACCTAGGTATCCAAAAACCCTAAATACTAAAACCCTAGGTCAACTTGGTCCACGTTTTTAGGGCTTTGCCAGCCCATCTTTCCTTCCTTCTCGTGTGGTGCTCCAAAGAATCCAACAATGGATTTTTCTACTTGCTGAGTTGTCCACGATCCTTATTCCTTGCTGATCCATCATCCTTGATATCCTCGTCCAATGGATTTCTTTGCTCTGTCTTTTCTACTCTTTTGCTCACTTCGACCCAATAATAGTCACTATGTCTTCCACAAAGCTCGCATTCTCCCTTTTCTTCCTTGATCTTCGCGTATTTCCATAACCAAGGGCCAACATGTCCCCAACACTCACCTGTGACTTGTATCGAGGCACTTCAGATCTCAACTTCATGTTTTACTTCGATTTCAGACTGTGCAATGCAGCCTTTGATTTTTTCTCTATGCCTCTTTTTCCTCCTTATGCATACTGTCTTTTCTATGTCTGGTGCCTAGTTTCAAGTGCACCTGGTACCTAGACCCTTTTTGTTTTGCTTGTACTAAGATTTGTGAGGCAGTCGGTTGTCATAGTACAATTTCAATTGGCTTCCATTCACTAATCCTTCCTTCCACTCCCCATTCAGAGTATTCAATTGCGTAGCTCCTCCCTCTGTAACATAAGTGATCTCATATGGCCCTAGCCAATGCATTCTGAACTTCCCATGATGTTTGATGAAATTACTGTCATATACCAGTACTATATCACCTTGTTTGAATGCCTTCTTCTTGATGTGCCTATCATGATAGGTCTTCTCTTTTTCCTTCTGAACCTGCTGATGGAATCCTGCAATAAATCTATCTTCCTCTAGTTCAACTAGTTGTGCAAGTCTCTCTTGAACAACGCTAGGGTCATCCATATATTTCCAATCTGTAGTGATGAGGTGCAACTCTGCTTGACAGTACTAGTTGATAGGTGTTGTGTCCAGTGTGTTGATGAATTTGTGTACCCATTGTTCTTGAGGAATGTTGCTCCAGGCTTCCTCACAACTTCACACATGGTCCTTTGGGAAACTTTGACCTGTGTATCGAAGTTCATAGCCTTCCACTTGTGCCAAGAACCATGTTTTCATCAAGGTACAACACTGTATCCAATCCGTAATGTTACTTTTGTGTGCCCCAATCCATCACCAACAATCTTTGTTGCATTGGTACACTCTCTTCAAAGTCTGTCAAGAAGGTTTCTAAAGGATTTAGACCATCAAAGGTGGGTAAGTTACTTACTGTTGTGTCGATCCAACGAACTTCTCTGGTTAGTCTAGCACATATTCTTGTAGATACTTCATACATTTTATTCTTCCAATTCTCTAGTGATTCTTTTGAGTCTGATGAACATGTGTTATCACTTCACTAGCTTAAGTTCCCATAGGCTGTAGGATTAATGTAATCCTATTGTCTGGCTGTTAGCTTGTATATATTTTCTAGTGCATATGTGTTGTCTTGTTCTCTGATAGGTTCTGTGTACCACTGACCTTCATCTGGATCTAAAGGTGCAATGACCCTAAGGCCGTATTTTTCAAAAATCACACGTCTCTTCTTTAAATCAACCACAATGGAATTATTGAAAGCCCAATCAATTCCTAATAGAACGGGGTAAGGACAACCATCATCAACTATTTCAATTACCTAAAAATCTACAAACGTTCTTACTCCGTCGATGTCCACAATGACATGTTCCAGTCTGCCAAAGGGGATGACAGCTTGTCGATTGGCCATCCTAAGCCTGATAGGTGAATAGATCAACTTTGGTTTTCCCATCAGTGCCCAAGTTTGCTTCGTCATGACATTGACCTCCGACCCTAAGTCGAGGACTACATAATCTATATCATATTCGCCTATTTGAGCATTCAAATGTAATTCGTTATTGGTACTTCTCTTCTTACCAATTTGGTGTACTTCCCTATTCACTAAGGGTTCTATCTTTCCTAGATCATATTGTCTGATTAAATTTTGTAACTCTTGTACAATTTTCTCATCCTGAATCAAATTAATACAAGTATATAGGAATTCCATGATCTTGCTTACCTCTTTTCTTCTTTTGGCGAAGCAGAGTGATCAAATGCCAGAGGCCTTCCATATTCTCTCACTTCTGGTCTTGTATTCAATGAGGAACCTTGGTCTCCTCTGAATTCTTTTCTTGCCTCCTCAAAAATTTGTATTTCTTTCTTTGCATCAAACATTTGTGTCTTCTCTATAGCTTTCCTGATTCCTGAGTCTTCCGTAATCTTCCCTGGGGTCAGTCTGTCTTCTCCTGTAACAACGCCTCCTCTAGTTATAACAACCAATCTAGGGTCTTCTCTGCGAGGTTCAACATATATCAGTTGCACTTGCAGGTTCTACTGAGGTCCTTGTCTTTCCTGAAGCTTAGCTAGAAGCATAGGACAATCTTCTCTAACATGGTCAAACGAGCTGCAGTAGCTAGAAGTGGTACAAGGGTTCTCACAATCCCTAGCAAGGTGTCCTAGTTGTGTGCAGTTATAATAGATGATCTGTCCCCAGACTTAACCCATTCTTCCTCCTCGTCCTCTTCCTATGAATCCACTGCGAGGATTAAATTTTCCTCTCCCAGGAGAGTTATACTGCGTAGTGTTTCCTTCTTACTGTACTTCGCCTTGAATCTTATATAGGTCTCTCGACCTTTCATGCATGAGATCGTAAGCCCTACAATCCCTATCATCATGTCCCACATACTTACATAATGTACAGTACAAATTTGTGGGTGTCTAAACATACTTTTTTATGTAGTAGCACTCACCAGGGAGATGTATGTTTCTGCATACCTCGCACCAAGGTAAGGTGACTTTCTTCAAAGGGCTCGGAGCTCCAGAAGACAAGTATTCATTGAATAGGGGACAATGTTCCTTGTCATGGCCTTTTGATCTACATATGACACACCGTATGTATTCTCTTTTATCTTTTCCCTTGTCTTTCTTCATGTCTTCGACTTGCATAGACAAACTAGTTAGCCGACTCAAGATCTGACTCATACCTGAACTGGATTCTCCCATAGGGGCTGATTCTAACTTCATGGAGATCTCCAGTGCCTCAGACTGTGAAGAAATCTTCTGTTTCATCAGGGGAACTTTAATGTGTGGTAAGAGGGAAGCAATGAACCATTCTTTTTTCTGTTCATCTGGGATCTGAAAATTCAATCGACCTGTTAAGGTTTTGAATCTCTTATTGAATTCCCAAATAGGTTTAGCCACCTTCTGCTTGATCTCTTTCAGCTCTGTAATACATTATGACTTCGAATTGGGTTTCTTGAACTCTGCAATCAACACATTCTTAATCTGATTTAGTTTCTTAGGCTGTGCAAGTCCTTGAACAATCTTTATGTACTAGCTCAGTGCGTGATCCCTTAGAGTGGTACTAAACTAGGTTCTTTTGACAGCTTCGTTAGTGACATTTTTAATATTCCATATGGATTCACATAACATCTAGACCAGATGTAATGCAGACAATTGGATAGGTGGCACGATTTCAAGCAACACCAAAAGAATCAGATGTATTAGCAGTAAAGAGGATCTTCAGATATCTCAAAGGAACATAAGAGTTTTGATTATGGTATCCAAAAGGAAAAGATCTATCACGTATTGCCTACACAGATGCAGATTGGGCGGGTTGTATTGATGACCGACGAAGCACCAGTGAAGTAGCGTTCTACTTCGGTGAGTGTTTGGTATCATGGCTAAGAAAGAAACAATCATATGTATCTCTATCTACAATCGAGGCAGAGTATATTGCAACATCAACATGTTGTACACAGGTTCTTTGGATGAAACAAACTTTGACAGATATACAGGTTGAGTATGATGAGTCCATTCCAATATATTATGATAATACAAGTGCCATCAATATCTCAAAAACCATGGTGATACACTCCAAGACGAAGCACATTCCAATCAAGTATCACTTTCTACGGGAACAGGTTGCAGAAAAGAACATCAGAGTTGAGTATGTGGGCACAAAAGAACAAGTGGCAGACATCTTTACAAAACCACTTCCATGGGAAGCCTTTGAATATCTTTGCCAAAGACATGGAGTTATTTCTACTCCAAAAATGAATTCTTTTTGAATGCTTATCTTATATGTCTTAGATGTACACGAGGAAGCAACATAAGAGGACAGTCTGTCAGGAGGAGCAGCCCCAGATGGAAAGATACCTTTGCCATTGATGACAAAGGGGGAGAGATTTATCAAATGGAGAGGACAGAGGCATGGTTCCAAGGGGAGCAGATTTATCAGATGCAGAGGACAGAGGCATGGTTCCAGTGGGAGAAGATTTATCAGATGTATAGGACAAAGGCATGGTTCCAGGGGGAGCATGAGTGATATGATTTCAGTATTGCATCAGAGTGTTTCCATCAATGCCAAAGTGGAAGATTGTTGATTAAGGTTGGTTGTCATTGATGTCAACCCTTGAATAAATACTGAAATCATATCACTCATGCTCCCCCTCGAACCATGCCTTTATCCTCTACATCTGATAAATATGCTCCCCTTGGAACCATCCCTCTGTCCTCTGCATTTGATAAATTTTCTCCCCTTGGAACCATGCCTCTATCCTCTGCATTTGATAAATCTCTCCCCCTTTTCCATCAATGGAAAAGGGGGAGATATTTATCATATGTAGAGGATAGAGACATGGTTCCAGGGGGAGCAGATTTATCAGATGCAGAGGACAGAGGCATGGTTCCAGGGGGAGCAGATTTATCAGATGCAGAGGACAGAGGCATGGTTCCAGGGGGAGCATATTTATCAGATGTAGAGGACAAATGCATGGTTCCAGGGGGAGAATGAGTGATATGATTTCAATATTGCATCAAAGTGTTGCCATCAATGCCAAAGGGGGAGATTGTTGATTAAGGTTGGTTGTCATTGATGTCAACCCTTGAAGAAAGCCTTGTAGCACAAAGGTTTAGGTAATGGACCTAATATTGTTTGATGTAAATATGAATCATTATTTTTTTGTCATGGTTGATAATAAGTAAATATGGATGAAATCCAAAGTGGTCCCCTTATGGTGAAAGCCCTCACGGGAAGACGCTTTGTGGAGTAAGAGAACCCATGCTTAATTGTGGAATAATGAGACAAAGGAAAGTGAATTTGTCAAGGAAAATATCCTAGATGAATAGTTCTTGTCATGTCATTTCCGGTGGTATGTGGAATGCCACATAATTCCTCAGGGTTAGAGAGTTATGGCCATGAGAAGTTGGAGACCCCAGGTTTGGGTAATGGACCCAAGTTTGTTTGATGGGTAACGGTATGGGTTATGATATATTTTAAGATAATAATACTCTATATGGATAGCACATGTCATGCCATTTCTGGTGGTATGTAGAACATCACATAAATCCTCACGGTTTGAGAGTTATGGCCTTACGAAGTTGGAGGACCCTCATATGTCATCTAGAAGCCCCAAAAGGTCAAAGTAGTCAAAGTGGTTTAAGAGATTTTAAAAGGTAAATAATAAAGTGAAGTGATGAGTGTATTATAATTCAAAGTGAATACAAAATAAATTATTTCAATAATAAATTTAATGGAGAAAAAAGAAGTGGACCCAACCCTAAAATAAGGAAAGTGGGCCAAGTGACCTAGAAGATGTTTTTAAGGAAGCTACTTGGAGAGTATAAATAAGAGGAAAGGCTCTCTCATTTGAATCACACTTGCGAATATTGAATATCTATATGTTTTTGAGGTAACCAAGGATATCTAAACTGAAATTCTGAGTGAAGGTGAAGAAAAGAAGGCCGAAATGCAAGGAAGGATAAATTCTTTTGATGGTTCTTTCTAAGGTATGTTATTTACAGGTCATCTCACCATTTTCACTATAACATTTTTTTTATAATGAATCAGACCATGAAATTACTAGTCAAGAGAGAAAACATATCCAAGTATCTGTGGTAAAAAATTCAGCTTTTGGGTCGTTGTATTTTGGGAGTTACACTTCATGGAAAATAGGGTTTGTGGTCAGTCCTGAAACTAGTCAAAATCAGGTGTTTCGGGTAAAAACATCATAACTTCTTTATAACAGATACAAATTCAGTGAGACCAAAGTTTTTGGTTAGGGTACAGTCTTTAGTATTTTGTGTAATATTTTCAGATCAATTCATCAAATATTTTGTGCGGGGAACGCTCTACAAGGTTGATCTCTAAAATAAGCCAGAATTCAGCAAGGTATGCCATTTTTTCTATAAATCCTTTTCTGAGAGGTTCCAAGTAGTGAAACTTGGAGGAATTGCATAAAACACACTTAAGAACATTGTGTATCAGTTTCATATATTTATACGTTACAGGTTGAAAGTTATGATTACTTCAAGTTAGGGTTGTTGACTAATCCAAAACTAGGCATGTGAGACTAAAGAAAAGTTTGATGAAAATGCCAGTCTCTTGTTTTTAAAGTTAAGGAAGGTTTGCAGGAATGTGATAATATACACCAGGTCTATTATAGATTTACAAATCACATTTGGATGATGAAATTGATGAGGGATTTTGGTTGTGGTACATGTTGAGTACATGGTTGAGACAAGTAGTTGATGAGTTGGCCCACATACATGAGGTGTATAGTTGATGATGTTGGTACATATTGATGAGTCATAGTTGATGAGTATTTGGAACATGATTGGTACATACTTGGTACATGGTTGGATTCACTTGTTTATGGTACAGGTTGATTACAGGTTGGTGCAAGGTTGATGCACTTGTTTATGGTACATGTTGATTATAGGTTGAGGTATAGGTTGATGCATGGTTGATGCATGGTTCAGATTTATTGGTACAGTTTTACAGTGGTATATCTCACAGTGATAGTGTGACAGTGGTTCCATCATTCTACTTCTACTTCAGGATGACAGGATGGGGCAAGGACAGGTGGTTGTAGCCACCTTTCGGTTGTAGCCGGAGAACATTGGGGGTTGTAGCCTCCTTCTGGTTGTAGCCAGAGAATTGGGGAGTTGGAGCTTCCCTCGGGTTGTAGCCTGAGAAAATAGGGGGTTAGAGCCTCCTTCCAATTGCTTCTAGAAAACAAAGGAAGTTGGTGCTTCCAATGAATGTAATTCTTCAAGACATATAAGAAAAAACATTCTGTGGTTTTCTCCCGATTTGGGTTTCCACGTAAAACACTGGTGTACTATGTATGTGTGTGATTTTTTATTTCTTCCTGCTCATTATTGGATAATAATTATACATTGATATAACATTTGAAGAAAAAGGATTATAATTACTCTATTACTGATACACCCCCCCTCTCAGTAATCCAACAGTCCCCATTCACAGGTCACTATTGTTGGTGTCTAGTCCTAGTACATTTTTTGTTCCTTGTTCCTTGTTTTGTGTTCCTCCTTCCTTGCTCCTTGACCATAGTGTATTCCCAAAGATCCATTACTTTTGTACAAAACATACTAATGGCATAAAATGTCCAACATGAAGACCAAATTAATATCTACTACATAAGTCTTTTGTCCTTTTTCAAGGACTATGTAACGAATCCCAATTCTAAGAAGAGTCAAATAGGACCTAAGAACCTTAATTTATTTACTTAACCATGGGTGACATAACACTATCATTCAATAGTCAAATTGTTACATTTCATTGTCAGGCATCATGTGTACCGAGGGCTTGAGCCACCACAAAGGAAACATACAAAGAATATTTGTCTTATGAACAAGATATGGTACTATCCATTT
>ML789099.1:28797-60528 GCA_009831015.1 Picea engelmannii | reverse complement strand
TTATCAACTTGAAATTAAAATTTGATACTTTGCAAGCTAGTTGGACCTTGAGTCAAATACAAATATGAAATTTGGAATCATTAACATATCTACTATAACATATGAAAAATAGGGTTTATGGTTTCCATGATGATATGATGATCAAATAAAGTGGGTGTGTGAGTGAAATTTGAGTCTAGAAACCCTCCCGTATCGTTAAGGCATGCAAATAGTCCATCCATGTAAAATTTCAATGCATACAGAAATAGTTTGAAAAGGAATCAACGTTGGCCCCATTCACATGTCACTATTGCCCGCCTCTAGTATTTTTATGGTGTCGATTAAGAAATCAATGAAAAAGAGGGATTTTTCATCACAAATATGACACAGATACATTGTATATACATTAATGTAGAACCTAAAATAAAAATGAAGAAAGACTGATGAAAACTTAAAACTTGCGTCAACTAAATTGTGTACCTTGAAAGAAAATCAGGGTTTATGGTTTACATGATGGATTGATGATGGAATAAAGTGGATGTGTGAGTGAAATTTGAGTCTAGAAAACCTCCCATATCGTTAAGGCATGTGAATGGTCTATCCATGTCAAATTTCAGTGCATACAGAAACTGTTTGAAAAAATTTCAAAGTTGGCCCCATTCACAAGTCATTGTTGTCAGTGTCTAGTCCTAGTACAATTTTTGTTCCTTGTTCCTTGTTCCTCATTCCTCTTTCATCGTTCTTCATTCCTTGACCATGGTGTATTCCCCAAGATCCATTATTTTTGTACAAAACATACTAATGTCATAAAATGTCCCACACGAAGACCAAATTAATATCCGCTACATAAGTCTTTTGTCTTTTTTCAAGGACTATGTAACAAATCTCAATTCTAAGAAGATTCAAATAATACCTAAGAACCTTAAGTTATTTCCTCAACCATGGGTGACATAAAACTATCATTCAATATTCAAATTGTTATATTTCATTGTCAGGCATCATGTGTACTGAGGGCTTGAGCCACCACAAAGGAAACATACAAAGAATATTTGTCTTATGAACAAGATATGGTACTATCCATTTTGAGGTTTGGCATAGATATTGTTCTTATAGAATACACTATATTACACCATATTATAATCCCTACATGCCTTGCGAATCATGTAACACCATTCAAATTAGACACAATATTCTTGCGACAAATTAGCTATACTATCGACACACTTTTTTCATCGATAGTATAGCTAATTCGTTGCAAGATTATTTACATTTGTCTCTCTTGCGACGATATCAAATGATGCTTGGATTCATTTCATATTTGTTTTATCAACTTGAAATTAAAATTTGATACTTTTCAAGCTAGCTAGACCTTGAGTCAAATACAAATATGAAATTTGGAATCATCAACATATCTACTAGAACATATGAAAAATAGGGTTTATGGTTTCCATGATGATATGATGATCGAAGAAAGTGGGTGTGTGAGTGAAATTTGAGTCCAGAAACCCTCCTGTATCGTTAAGGCATGAAAATAGTCTATCCATGTCAAATTTCAATGCATACAGAAATAGTTTGAAAACATTTCAACATTGGCCCCATTCACATGTCACTGTTGCCTGCCTCTAGTATTTTTATGGTGTCGATTAAGAAATCAATGAAAAAGAGGGATTTTTCATCATAGCTATGAAATAGATACATTGTATATACATTAATATATAACCTGAAAGAAAAATGAAGAAATACTGACGAAAACATAAAACTTGCGTCAACCAAATTTTGTACTTTGAAAGAAAATTGGGGTTTATGGTTTACATGATGAATTGATGATGGAAGAAAGTGGGTGTGTGAGTGAAATTTGAGTCCATAAACCCTCCCATATCATTAAGGCATGTGAATATTCTATCCATGTCAAATTTTAGTGCATACATAAACTGTTTGAAAAAATTTCAAAGTTGGCCCCATTCATAGGTCACTGTTGTTGGTGTCTAGTCCTAGTACAATTTTCGTTCCTTGTTCCTTGTTCTATGTTCCTCATTCCTTGTTAATTATTCCTTGTTCCTCGTTCCTTGACCATGGTGTAGTCCCCAATATCCATTTTTTTTGTACAAAACATACTAATGGCATAAAATGTTCCACACGAAAACCAAATTAATATCCGCTACATAAGTATTTTGTCTTTTTTCAAGGACTATGTAACGAATATCAATTATAAGAAGATTCAAATAGGACCTAATAACCTTAATTTATTTTCTTAACCATGGGTGACATAACACTATCATTCAATAGTCAAATTGTTACATTTCATTGTCAGGCATCATGTGTACTGAGGGCTTGAGCCACCACAAAGGAAACATACAAGAATATTTGTCTTATGAACAAGATATGGTACTATCCATTTTGAGGTTTGGCATAGATATTGTTCTTATAGACTACACTACATTTCACCATAATATAATCCCTACACTCCTTGAAAACCATGTAATACCATTCAAATTAGACACAATATTCTTGCGACGAATTAACTATACTATCGACGAACTTTTTTCGTCGATAATATAGCTAATTCGTCGCAAGATTATTTACATTCGTCTCTCTTGTGATGATATCAAATGATGCTTGGATTCATTTAATATTTGGTTTATCAACTTGAAATTAAAATTTAATACTTTTCAAGCTAGTTGGACCTTGAGTCAAATACAAATATGAAATTTGGAATCATTAACATATCTACTAGAATATATGAAAAATAGGGTTTATGGTTTCCATGATGATATGATGATCGAATAAAGTGGGTGTGTGAGTGAAATTTGAGTCCAGAAACTCTCCTGTGTCGTTAAGGCATGAGAATAGTCTATCCATGTCAAATTTCAATGCATACATAAACAATTTGAAAACATTTCAACGTTGGCCCCATTCGCATGTCACAGTTGCCCGCCTCTAGTATTTTTATGGTGTCGATTAAGAAATCAACAAAAAAGAGGGATTTTTCATCACAAATATGACACAGATACATTGTATATACATTAATGTATAAACTGAAAGAAAAATGAAGAAAGACTAACGAAAACTTAAAACTTGTGTCAACCAAATTGTGTACTTTGAAAGAAAATTAAGGTTTATGGTTTACATGATGAATTGATGATGGAAGAAAGTGGGTGTGTGAGTTAAATTTGAGTCCATAAACCCTCCCATATCTTTAAATCATGGGAATATTATATCCATGTCAAATTTCAGTGCATACAGAAACTGTTTGAAAAAATTTCAAAGTTGGCCCCATTCACAGGTCACTGTTGTCGGTGTCTAGTCCTAATACAATTTTTGTTCCTTGTTCCTTGTTCTGTGTTCCTCATTCCTCATTCCTTTTTCCTCGTTCCTCGTTCCTTGACCATGGTGTAGTCCCCAAGATCCATTATTTTTGTACAAAACATACTAATGGCATAAAATGTCCCACACGAAGACCAAATTAATATCCGCTACATAAGTCTTTTGTCTTTTTTCAAGGACTATGTAATGAATCTCAATTCTAAGAAGATTCAAATAGGACCTAAGAACCTTAAGTTCTTTCCTTAACCATGTGTGACATAAAACTATCATTCAATAGTCAAATTGTTACATTTCATTGTCAGGCATCATGTGTACCGAGGGCTTGAGCCACCACAAAGGAAACATACAAATAATATTTGTCTTATGAACAAGATATGATACTATCCATTTTGAGGTTTGGCATAGAGATTTTTATTATAGACTACACTACATTGAACCATAATATAAGCCCTACAGTCCTTGCAAACCATTTAACACCATTCAAATTAGACACAATATTCTTGGGACGAATTAGCTATACAATCGACAAACTTTTTTCGTTGATAGTATAGCTAATTCGTCGCAAGATTATTTACATTTGTCTCTCTTGCGACAATATCAAATGATTCTTGGATTCATTTCATATTTGGTTTATCAACTTGAAATTAAAATTTGATACTTTGCAAGCTAGTTGGACCTTGAGTCAAATACAAATATGAAATTTGGAATCATTAACATATCTACTATAACATATGAAAAATAGGGTTTATGGTTTCCATGATGATATGATGATCGGGGAAAGTGGGTGTGTGAGTGAAATTTGAGTCAATAAACCCTCCCGTATCATTAAGGCATGTGAATAGTCTATCCAGGTCAAATTTCAATGTATACAGATACAGTTTAAAAAAATTTCAACATTGGCTCCATTCACATGTCATTGTTGCCCACCTCTAGTATTTTTATGGTGTTGATTAAGAAATCAATGAAAAAGAGGGATTTTTCATCACAACTATGACACAGATACATTGTATATACATTAATGTAGAACCTAAAAGAAAAATGAAGAAATACTAATGAAAACTTAAAACTTGCGTCAACCAAATTGTGTAGGTTGAAAGAAAATTAGGGTTTTAAACAAATTTCTATAGAAATGACAAACACGCTCATCAAAACTTCGTTGATGCATGCAATACTATGAAAACAATATTCATTAAATCTTATACGATCATGATGGTATAAAAATGAAAGAGCTTCTCTTGGTTTCAAGAATAATTTATCCTCTACTGAACAAGGCCAACCACGTGAAGGTGGAAGCTCATATGGCCCCTCCCCTCCCTCTCACATCACTCTCAATTGATCCAAAAAACCCAATCTATAAAATAGAAAATAATTGAAAGCAACGTCCTATTAAGATTCATGCATAGAAACTACAAAAACAAAAATTAATGAAAGTACATGAAATTATGTTTTTCTAAATGATATTTTTAGTCTACCACGCACTTTAGTATATTGGAAACTATTTTCAGGTTTTAAATAATAATTAAACATGAAACATAGGATATAAAAACGTCACATAAAACTTAAAAACATGTAATTAACCCATGACATGATAAGTAAATTATTTTAAGAGAATAATTCATACAAATTAAAATATTATATAGTCACATACCTAATCCAACCTCAACATCTATGCAATTATCCTTATTATGTATCTTGATCTTCTTCATCGAACTCGACATCTGTATCATCATCTGGTTCTGAAACGATGTTGAAAGGATGGATGATATCATCGTCGTCATCAATGTCATTTTTTAGCATATTTTCATCGACATCATCATCAAGAATTGCAATATTGTCTCCTACGCCTGGGTCATGATCTTCTTCATCTTATTCATTTGTCGACCCTCCATGATCTTTCGACTCTGTCTGATCTTTCGAATCATCTTCTTGATCTTTTATATCATCTTCTTCCTATAAATGAGTATACTCAATTGGCCTTCCTATTGGATCATATCTAACAACAAATGACCAATCCCTTTCACTTGGAACATTTGAGTAAAAGACATGTTCACATTGGCTTGGAAAATCATAGCGATCATGTCCTCTTTCAAAAACCATTGTTTTAATCATTGGAAATCTATTGGCATGTTGAATAACAGTTCTTTCCTCATCACGTTCATGCATTCGTAACCTATACCATTTGACATCGAACATAAATAATTTGAAGTAATTAAAGTCACACTCAAGTATATTGTTTAAATACCCATAGTATCTATTTTCATATTCTTGGGGATGTCTTTCACTCCTAGAGGAAACATTAGTGACCTGGAATACTGGAGTTATCCCACTATCAAAAGTTTTCCTGGTTTCATCCAATTGTTTGATGCAAAATTTATGACCATTGCACCACATAGCCTTGTGGTGTTTCAACTACAATATGTTAGATATGTAAAATATGCATTGTCAATTAATAAATTAACATAAATTTATATAACTTCAAAAGTATCTAAAAAATACAGTACACATGTAGTCACATTAATATAATATAAAATAACTGAATAAAATGGGTGAATTTGCTTACCTGTCCATCTTTCAAACCATATGATAAATCAATTTCCCTCTGCATAACATTGGCATCTCCATTACGATGAGCTTCTCTAACCAATTCAGACAGTCGTTGCCATGATAACCTACCTCCATTATGTTGTTTACATCTTTCAATCCATACATTCATCCAGTCAAGATTATTTGCAATGTATAAATGCAGTGCATCCCTCTCTCAAGCAACTGAATCAAAAAGATATAGCTCACCAATATTAAATATTAGTTATAACGTCCAATATGCAGGTAATTATAAATATTTATAATTTATGAAATAAATTATATTAATATATTAATGAGTATGATCATATACAAAAAAAATGAAACTTTATATGTATTATTAATATAAATTTTCACAATTATTAATATATTACCTCTCATTTTTTTCATTCTACCTTGCCCCAATAGATGCTCCTGATCTTCAATTTTTTTTATGGAGTTCACATCCCAAGTGTGATCCACTGCATGCATAGTTGGCGTTGTTGATTTAGGAAGATATTGACTAATATACRCCATTGATTGATATACCATATATCCCTCCACCATAGAACCCTCAGGACGTGCTATTTGTCTAACCAACACCTTCAATGATTTCAAGTGCCTCTCCACCATCCATATGTATGAGGTAGTGTTCTTGTGCATTGAAAAATGTTGGAGGTATATACTTTTTCATTTCACACATTAGACAAGGAATTTCTCTCTTCCAATACTTTATATCATCTTCATGGATTCATTTCAATGACAACCATCTACATGACATCACGACACAAGAAAATAACACGTTTCAACATAACATAATAAAATATAATATATTGCATTACAAGTAAAACACGTGTCATTAAGTACAACAATAATTTGAAAGATCTTTTTGCATATAAATCACAACTACTTACCTCATGTATTTTCCAAGATCATATATAACTTGTTTGACGTTGTTTTCAAAGTCATTTGTGAGAGATAGGGGTAGAACATATTGTAACAAAAAAATGAATTGTTATTTGTTTTGACCAAAGTAGACAAGAAAAAATTAAAAAAATAAAATATGTATAAGGCCACTATATATAAATATGTATACCAAAATTATTACCTTAATGAAGGTATGCCAATCATGTGTTTTTACCCCGCCAAATTCACCATTCTTTGTTAAGATATTATTTATGTTTGAAGCAAAACCCGTGGGAAATTTAATTCTTTGAATGACCTCTTTTACATCATTGCTTTGTTGCTCTGTTAATAACCATGGAAGGTTATTTCATCCTAGTACTCCATCTGATCTATTTGAATACCGGATCACACTTCGCATTGCATGATTGGCTTCCTGAATGTCAGTATAAATTTTGACAATTTTTTCTTTGTCCCTCCTACCATCTACGATTCACCATAACATTTCAGTCACATTCTTCCTGATATGCATTGTATCAAACAAATGAGCTATTTTTAGCTCCTCATAGTAGGGAAACATCATGAATTGAGAAGGATAACACTTCATTCCTCGTGGAAGCCCATTATTAATACCTTCATGATGATTGTGACCTTCATGAAGCATAAAATAAATCACAAAAATCATTATCAAATACGGTAAAATAAATTCAATGCTTAAAATAAACATTCAAAAAAATACATGATCTACGATACATTATGAAATTGAGTACCTTGACGATTTCTATTATATTCCAACCTCCATAGGTTAGGTGTCATTCTTCGTGGTTTTAAACTAGTCTCTTCTTTCCCATTGAAAAGATGTTTTTAGTAGTACAATACCTATGGTTCTTAAGAAGAAGGTGCCTATACTCATCAAACACCATCTTTCCTAAACTTTTTGAATGACGATACTTCATCTTAGGGCCACAAACTGGACATGCAAATTTACCCTTTGTTTGAAGGCCTGCAACAAATGGATTAATGCCAATTATACGATGAGATTATTTAAAAATTAAACATGCACCATGATAACATTAAAAAAATTATATAGTATTAAAGAGAAATATTAGAATGCTACATACCACAAAAATGTGTTGGTCCAGGGGCATCATGAATTGTCCATAAAAGTATTCCACAGAATTTAAATTTCTTCTCCTCGATTGGTTTACATATGTCATACATTGTGATGCCAACCCATAACTTTAGTAGCTCGTCAATAAGAGGCTTGATATATACATTCATATCTTTAACCTGGTACTTACCTAATTGTTTGAAATTACACATAATTACTATAGGAATTATATCATGTAATATATATAAGTAAATAAATAAACAAAAGATATTATGCAAAAATTGAAACAAATGAAAATGTTACATTCAAAAAATTAATGTAAAAAGATACCTAGAACAATCATTCTCAACATTATGTGCTCCCTCTTTATTGACATCCAAGGAGGAATGTTATTGTTGATAACAAAAATAGGCCACACTGAGTAAATATACCTAAGCTCTCTGAATGGATTAACATCATTAGCTGTCAATGAAAGCCTAACATTATGAGGTTCATCTTTGCAATCTACCCATTTTTCCTCAATTTCCGTAAATGAAGAACCATCAACAGGCATTCAAAGAAAACCATCTCCACTTCTGTTACATGCATGATAATCCATAAATTGTTCTATGATTTCACACTTGAACAATCGCTGCAAACGTGGAATTATGGAAATATGACGAAGAACCTTTGGAGGCACCCTTTTTGTTACTTGATCGGTTTGATATCTACTGATAAGACATTGTGGACATTCTATTTTCGAAGCATGTTGTCCATAATATATAATATGGTCATAGGGACATGCATCTATAGTTTGATAATCCATTCCAATGTCTTTCATAATGGCATGAAAACCTCGATATGTGTGAGGTAAAATATTTGACGATGGTAACAAAAATTCACCTAACAATGTACAACATAACAAATAACTAGTTAATGTAAGAATATTAATCGTAAAAATTGCATTCTTATTTTACACATTAATTAACACTAAAAACAAATAGAAAAAAAATCAGCATTTATGTATAATATGAGATGAAACATATTACATACCTTAGGATCTATGTCATACACACGTTCGACAAATTATTCATAACTTTTAAGTTCACTAGCAACAATGTAGTGGAGAGAATATTTTCTCTTGATCCTTCATAAAGTCATTTATTTGCCTTTTCTAATAGAGGTTCATCATAAATACCAGCATTGTCCCCATCCTCATTCGGCTACGAAAAAAAATCTTGGATCATTTGATTTGTCCCATCATCTTCTTCCATGGGATCATTAACTTGATTTGTCCCATTATCTTCTTTCATGAGATCCTCATTTGCTTGGTCATGATGTTCCTCAGCTTGTACAACATCATTTATACTAATACTTGGTGCAATATTCTACGGAAAGTTAGAGGGCAACTCTAACTTTATAATAGAAAAAATCATGCAAAATTAGTGTATACTATAACAAACATTCAAACAATATATATACATATATATATAATTTTATATAAAATTGACAAAATCAAAAAAGATAATGAATATATAGATAATTACCATAATAAAAAAAAGATAATTAATATATAGCTAATTACCATGGGATGATATTCATTCGATCTGCCATCAATGTGCCCATATTTCCTACAATGTTTTGTAGTTGTCACTATTAAAATTCTTACGGGACATATGAGGCAACATTTTTGGCAAGGTCAATAACATCTACCATCAACCTTTTCACCCGCTTTACTTTTTTCCCCACCTCTAACTATATTTTGCGACATTATTCCGCACAAAAATACTCTTTCAGAACTGTCGTTGTTATAGCAAGATCGTCGCAACATCTTTAAATAGTCAAATATTTATAGGTCAATTTAGGTCACCGTCGTCGCAATTGCGACGAACGTGACCTAAATATTTATTTTTTTTACCTATTTATTTGTTATATTTAGGTCACGTGAACAAGAACGATTATAACGGTGTATTCGTCGTGCTTGCGAAAAACGTTACAACGGTCAAAATTTAGCGTCGCTCTTGCGACGAAAATACAAGTTTGTCGAAATTGAAACAATAGTCCACCATCTTGACGATCGTCGCAAAACCGAGGATAGTTTTTGTTTGTCGATAGAGCGACGAATATGGGGTGGATTTAGAGCAAAATTGAAAAATTGAACTTTTTCTCTTGAATTTTGCGACGAAAGAGTACTTTCGTCGCAATTTTTCCAATATGTAGTAGTGTCCCAAGTTGGGTGGAAATTTTAGCCAAGAGAGTATGTAATTCTCAAAACCATGATGATAAAATGAGAGTGATATGACCTTTATTTATACAAGGTCATCTAACCCTAATTTATCCACTTTACAAGTCAACTACAAAATAGAAAGAAGATCGACCCTATAATTTGTCTTTACATTTTACAAAAATGAAATAACAATAAATTAAAACCCCTCCAAGGGGTGACGTCATGCACTAGAGGCTAATGTTAGGCCTCCAAGAGAGATGTTGAGCCTCTATGTGAAATTCGTTGGGCCTCCAAAGGCCATGTTTCACCTTGTCATGTGCTAGAGTGACCAACAATGCATCTCTATCCATCAAATCACATCACATCACCATCATCATCATCAAACCCCATCAAAACCTCATTGAGAAAAGGTGACATCAAGGGATAGGATATGGTGTATTAGGCCTCCCAAGGCCAAATTTTAGGTGCAAGGAGCCACAATGTGATCATCTCATTCTATCCAATTTCCTCCAAAGGAAACATTCATCTTCCCAAGTGTGCAATGAGTGGGAGTGTATCATCCAACATGTGGGCTTCAAGCCCCTATGAAGGTCGAAGTGACCTAGTCTCTCCATGGAAAATATTTAACCTAGAAAGGTCCTACAAAGACAAACAAGTATTCCCTCCAAGGGTCCACAATTCACATGCATCATGCCAAGTAAGACATATTTAATAAAAGAACCACCTGAACATGTGCATCAAATCCCTCCTTTCCAAAATAAAAAAATGCTCAAAGACCTTATACAACTTTCCAAATTTAAGTATGGGAGGGTTGTCATGGTGCCCTATTGGGTAGGTCATTCCCCAAGTCAAGGAGTGATTCCGAAGAAGACCCTCTCTAAGTCATGTAAAATATTATGAGGTGGATGGGGGTATGATTTTTGGGCATGGGGTTTCTTGACATACAAGGCCTCATATTGTCTCATTTATGGGTGTCTTTGTAGAGGGTTTGCCACATCCTCGTTTGCAATGCAACCTTTTTCCAAGACCTTTATTTTATATTAATTGATTATGGTATGAACATTGAGTTCTATGTGCAATGGAAAGTAAGGAGTATTGCAATGCCACTTGAGGTTAGTAACACACATAGTGTCATGTGCAAGGAAAGTAAAAGACACCACAAAATGCATTCCCTCAACAAGCGAGACATTTATTAATTACGTGTTTTATTTTACATGTCCTTGATTTTTATGGAGAAGAGTTTGCATTTCTCTCGGGACCTTAGGGAGAGAATCTAGATGATAATATATGGCTCTTATCTTTTTCCAGCTACAACCCCTCTAGTCCTTTATCCCCTTCTTCCCATGAAATGAGGTACAAACCCTTCTTGGGTCAATATGCCCGAAGACCCAAAAGATGAGGAAACGAAAGGGAAGAAGACTGGAAAGTGATAAGTATGTGCATGAATGGTACAATGACCCTTTAAGGAGATCCCCTAGTAGCAGCCATTTTACTGAGGGTGACCTACTTAATAGGACAACATGTCAACCACCAAGGTGAAATGAGGAAAAAATGCATAATTTCCAAGCAAACATTTTCAAAATCAAGAAATGACCCTTTGCAACATGTTTAAATGCTTCAATTATTAAAATTACACTTACCATGAGACTGGACTTGTTACCTCATGAAGCAAAACCCATTGTCCTTTGTGGTCCAATTTGGTGTGGTGGACATTGTTTTTGTCGATCAATGATGATGTGTGGTCAGCAGAGGGGCATTGTTTTCTCATATAGCTCTCGACACTCCATGTCTGCAACCTACGGGCCTCGAGAGATCATCTCCTTAGTTACCCTTAAAAATGTGGGGAAATAGGTCTGACCCATTAATTTTCCTCTAACATAATGCCAAAATACAAAAATACATCATATAACCCTAAAACAGGTGACATTGTGCTCTAGAAGGGTGACATCAAGCTAGGAGTGGGTTACATCATGCCTCCAAAGGAAAGCGTTGGGCCTCCAAAGGCCAAGTGGCATCCTCTGAGGGAAAAAGAGTGGGAAGTGAGGTGTATCTTCACCCAAATCCATGCCAATCATCTCTAGTACCCATCCATCCATTAAAACCCTAGCCAAGAAGATGATGTCAAAGGATAGAAGGTGACATAAAGGGCATCCAAATGCCACATCCAGGGTTGAGAGAGTTATAATCACGTCTCCAAGTGATATAAAAACACCTTCTATTTCAACATCCTCCATCCTTTGTGCACAAAATCCTTGGGGTACTCTACCCATCTTGTGGGGATTCCAATCCATATGTGTGGCAAAATGACCAGAACTGCTAAAAAACAAGCCCATATGACCATCATCCAAGGTCCTAAGAATGTGAGAGACATTGTTTGAGGGTGGTGAGTCACTGGATGACCCAATTCTCTCCATCACACGTGCCAAAGTCTTTCAATAAAGGCACAATGTCTTGGGTACAAGCCCATGACGTCCCTCAAAAACCTTGTCAAGGGCATCCATTACAAGCCAAAATATAAAATATGGTTAGCCAAAGTTCATAAGAAAAACGAGTCCTTAAAACATACAAAGTAAGTTGTATCTTAAGATATAATACATGTAATATAATTCACCTCAGTATCTCGTTCAAGCATCACACCAGCCCAGGACCCTATGTGAGTTACCAAGTTTAAGTATGGGAGGGTCTTCATCCAACCCTATTAGGTGTGCCACCTAGACAAGAAATAAAATAACCTAGGTAAGTGTTAAATGATATGGTTTAGGGATTACTCCATGACTTATGGTGTCATAAATCCATCTCTATGAGTTTCTTTTTGGAGGGTGTGTTTTCTCTTGAGTTACTCAATATTTGCATGCCACCTTTTTTCAAACCCCTTTTTTCCTTTTTCTAGTCCATGCTTTCATTTATAATTTGTAAATTTGTGTGTACCCCTTTATAGGGTTTCAAGTTTTAGAATTACTTTTTGGGACTGGGGTGAGCACTGAATGAGTAGAGCTCAAGTTGGACCGAATTTTGGTGGTCCTGCTTTGTTATGATCACTTTCTTTTCTAGCATAATTTTGGTATTCTTTTATAGCAGTTGTGAAACAACCTATGGGCCTTTATGTTGGTTATGTGTTATATTCTTTGCATGTGTGTGTGTGGGTGTGTAAGATTCGACAACTGTGTCTGAAGATCCCAACTTCCTTCTTCCTTTGTGTCGTGTGCACTAGGCGCTTTCCTGGGGGGGGGCAGGTTTGCCCCCCCCCTGGTTACACGCAGTGCCCCAATTTGTTTTTTGGGCAGTTTTTTGCTATTTTAGTGGATTTTGTTATTTTTAGTGGTTTCCTAAATTAATCTTAGATTAATGGATTAGGGTTTTGGTAGCTACATAATACCTAAAATATTGTATATATTGTATGGTGAATGGTGAAATTAATACAATGAAGATTTGAAAGGTGCGGCACCCAGGAATGTTGGTTTTCTCCCAATTAAGGGTTTCCAATGTAAATCTTTGTGTACTATGTGTATGAGCCATTGATTAATTTATGTTTTGCTTAAGCATTTGTATGCATTACTTTACTTCACAGGTTTAAAACTTACATGTGGTATCAAAGCTCGTTTTTGGCTTCAGGGGGATGCCTTTGTTGCTGAGGATTTGGATCGGTCTTGATAGATCAAGTTTATCTTGGGTCTGTGATAAACCTGGGTTCAATGGGAGATTTTGCAGTGGTGATTCGAGTGTAAAAAGAGAAATGACGAGCTCTTCTAGAATCGAGATAGAGAAGTTCAACGGTAAAAACTTCGAGTTATGGAAGCTCAAGATGGAGGACCTTCTTGTAGACAAATAACAATGGATCGTTGTGGATATTGGTAGACAACCTACTGGTACACAGTCTACTGGAACACCATCTACTGCTACGCAACCTACTAGTACACAAAACACTAGTACATAACTTATTGGTATGTCGAAGGAAGATTGGGAGAAGTTGGATAGAAGAGAAAGGAGTATTATTCGACTCTGCCTGGTAGATTCAGTGTTGTTGAATGTCTCAGGAGAATATACAACCAAGGAACTATGGGATAAGTTAGGGAATTTGTATCAATCAAATTCCCCGGTAAACAGGTTGTTTCTTCGAAAGAAGTTGTATCATCTTAGGATGGAAGATGGATATTTTGTGACTAAACATATAAATTTCTTTAATACTCTAGTAAGTGAACTAGTATATGTTAATATTAAAATTGTATAAGAAGATACGTGTACTACTTTG
Source organism: Picea engelmannii (assembly GCA_009831015.1). Classification (NCBI taxonomy): domain Eukaryota; kingdom Viridiplantae; phylum Streptophyta; class Pinopsida; order Pinales; family Pinaceae; genus Picea; species Picea engelmannii. The sequence goes on along the minus strand of ML789099.1, from coordinate 46,197 downwards.
TTATGTTCTTTGCTAGACTGTTGGGATAATATAGTTGTAGCAATTGGTAGTACCACTCAATCTACATTGAAGTATGAGGATGTAGTTTCATCCTTGTTATATGAAGAGATGAGGCGAAAAGGAAAGGATGGTCAGAGCACAACTTCTTTATCTGTAAGAGGCCGTACCCAAGACAGAAATCCTGGTAATTATTTGAGGGGGAGATATAAATCTATAGGTAGATCTAAGTCTCCAGGAAAATATTTGAGGAAATGTTGGAAGTGTGGTAAAACAGGGCATTATAAGAAAGATTGCAGGTCTAAGAAGGTTGATAAACCAAAGGGATCTAAAAATACCTCTTCCACAGAGGCGGAAGCCTCCACTGAAGAAGGAGGTGATGTTTACCTGGCATCTAAAGGTACACATGTAGACCATGGTGTATGGTTGATTGAATTAGGTATGTCATATCACATGACTCCTCACAAGGAGTGGTTCTGTGAATATGAAAAATACGATGGTGGTGATGTATTCCTAGGAGATGAATCGACAACCAAAATCATGTGACATGGAAGGGTTAAGTTGTTGCTAAAATATGGAAGGATTATAACTCTCCTTGGGGTTCTTCAAATTCCAAAACTAGCCAGGAGCCTAATATATGTAAGCAATTTGGATGATGCAGGAGTGGATACTGTATTGGGAAAGGGAACTTGCAAGATGGTACGAGGAACAATGGTGTTTATGAGGGGAGTTCAGTGTGGAACTCTATACAAGTTGTTGTTAATCACTTATACTAATGGATGTAACAATTATGTTGTCCTTGAGAAGAGAAATAAAGAATACAAGACCAATATTGTCCTTGGAAAGAAGGCCATGTTGTGGCATCAAAGACTAGGGCATATTGGAGAAAAGGGCCTCTGAACACTACATGGTAAAGGTATGTCTAATTGCACTCTGGATTTTGATTTCTATGAACATTGCATATATGGAAAATAAAATTGAGTAAGATTCCCATCGGGTGCTACAAGAGCAAAGGGGATCTTAGAGTTGATACACAGTGATGTGTTTGGACCTGTGCATGTTCCATCACTAGGAAAATGTGTGTATTATGTTTCATTCATAGATGATTTCTCAAGGAACACATGGATTTATTTTCTTAGAAAGAAATATGAGGTATTTGATAAATTTAAAGAGTTTAAGGCTTTGGTAGAAAATCATATAGAGAAGAAAATAAAGGTATTGAGGACACATAATGGTGGAGAATTCTGTGGAAATGAATTCAGAGAATTATGTAAGAAGTGTGGTATAGCAAGGAAGAAGACTACTCCATACACACCTCAACAGAATGGAGTTGCAGAAAGGATGAACATGACACTAATGGAAAAAGAAAGGAGTATTCTTAGTGGTGTCGAGTTAGGACAAGAATTTTGGCCAGAGGCAATGGGTACAACATGTTACCTGGTTAATCGATCACCCTCATCAGCGTTGGATGTTAAAACTCCACATGAGGTATGGACTGGTAAGAAACCCTCTCTTGAACATCTCAGAGTGTTTGGTTGTGACGCTTATGTACATGTTCCAAAGGAAAATAGGAGTAAGTTGGATAATAAAGCTGAAAAGTGTATCTTTATTGGTTATAATGATGGTGTGAAAGGTTACAATATTTGGAACCTAGAAACTAAGAAGACTGTTTACAGTTGAGATGTTGTTTTTAGAGAGGTGAAAGATGTTCTCAAACAATAATTCCTACCAAGGAAAGAAGAATTTGACAACATAGAGTTTGAATTGGATGATGCAAAATCTGAATCAACTGAAGAAGATGAATCAGAAGAAGAAGAACCTCATACCCCAGTATTGAGGAGATCAGTGAGGGAAAGAAGGAAACCAGAAAGGTATATTCCACTGGATTTTCGTTCTAATTTTTATTTATCTATTACTGATGATGATCCCAGAACTGTCAGGGAAGCAGTGAATTCAGAGGATAGTAAATCCTAGAAGAAGGCCATGGTTGAAGAAATGGATGCCTTGGATAAGAATGAGGCATGGGATCTAGTTGAGTTGCCAGCTGGAAGAAAATTTGTTGGTAGAAAATGGTTGTTTAAGAAGAAGTTTAATGTAGAAGGAAAAATGGAGAAATGCAAAGATCGGTTAGTAGCCAAAGGTTATTCCCAAGTAGAGGGAATTGACTTTGGTGAGATTTTTTCTCCTGTTGCCAAGTTAACTTCTATTATATTTCTTTTGTCTATTGTTACTGCTTTTGATCTTGAAGTGGAACAGATGGATGTGAAGACATCATTCCTTCATGGGGATCTGGAAGAATATATATACATGAAGCATTCAAAAGGATTTCTAGTGAAGGGAAAGAAAGAGATGGTATGTAAGCTAAAGAAGTCACTATATGGTTTGAAGCAATCACCTAGGATGTGGTACCAAAATTTTGACACATACATCCTTGGATTAGGATTTATGAGAAACAGGGTTGATCACTGTGTATATTCCAAGCAGGTCGGTAATCACTACATTTATGTAGTGTTGTATGTTGATGACATGTTGTTGGTAGGAAATAACATGGATGTTATCAAGGAGGTGAAATCACAACTATCCTCTAAATTTTACATGAAGGATTTCGGTGCTTCTAACTTCATTCTGGGAATGGAGATTAAAAGATATCGTGCAAACATGAAACTCTGGTTAAATCTGAGAAATTACGTTGAGACAATATTGCATAGGTTTAATATGCATGGAAGTAAACCAGTAAAGGTTCATATTCCTATAGGTGTAAAGTTATCTGCAGATCAGTGTCCCAAGACATAGGAAGAAGAAGAGGACATGTCCCATGTTCTGTATGCCAGTGTAGTTGGCAGTTTGATGTATGAAATGGTCTGTACTAGACTGAACATTGCACATGTAGTGGGATTTTTGAGAAGGTATATGTCAAAACCATGGAAGGAGCGTTGGATAAAAGTAAAGAGGGTCTTCAGGTATTTGCGTGGCACTACTAGCTATGGAGTGTGCTACCAAGGAAGACCAGTATTGGACAGAATGGTGGACAGACATGGGTTTTTTGATGCAGAATGGGCGAGATCTGGATCGTAGAAGATTACAAGTGGGTATGTTTTTAACCTATTTGGAGGAGCAATTAGTTGGATGAGAAAAAGATAGGTTGTTGTGGCACTCTCAACTACAGAAGTTGAATACATAGCAGCCACTCATGCAAGCAAGGAAGCAATATGGTTACATATATTGTGTTTAGGTATTGGGTTTCTACAACAAGCGGTGAGATTAGATTGTGACAGTTAGAGTGCAATCTTCCTGGCAAATAACCTTGATTATCATTCAAAGACAAAGCATATTAATGTTCAGTATCACTTTGTGAGAGACATGGTTGAAGAAAAGAAGGTGTTGCTAGAAAAGGTTGACACTTTGAAGAATGTTGCAGATTCATTGACAAAGTCTGTGAACATAGAGAAGTTCTCCTGGTGTAGAGGAACAATGGGCATTTCTGCCCTAGATTGTTGACTATGCAATCATGTGAACCCATGTATGCAAAGAAAACAACAAGTGGGAGAATGTTGGGTATGTGTTATATTATTTTCATGTGTGTGTGTGGGCGTGTCAGATTTGACAACTACATCTAACGATCCCAACTTCCTTTGACCTTTGTGTCATGTGCATCAGGATATTTCCTGGGGGGGTCCCAGTGGGGGCTAGGTTTGGCCCCCCCTGATTACGCGCAATGCCTCAATTTTTTTTTGGTAGTTTTTTTCTATTTTAGTGGATTTTTCTATTTTTAGCGATTTCCTAAATTAATCCCGGATTAAGGGGTTAGGGTTTTGGTAGCTACATAATACCTAAAATATTGTATATATTGTATGGTGAGTGGTGAAATTAATACAATGAAGTGTTGAAAGTTGTGGCACCAAGGAAGGTTGGTTTTCTCCCAGTTAAGGGTTTCCAACGTAAATCTCTGTGTACTATGTGTATGATCCATTGATTAATTTATGTTTTTCTTATGAATCTGTATGCATTGCTTTACTTCACAGGTTTAAAACTTACACTTTAGCCCCTTTTCTCATGAGAGAATGGACCATAGTCAAATTTTAGTATAATATGAGGGGATCCAAGACGGAAATCATTAAGTATGGGGAGTAGAACATTACCCTTTGGAGGCCCCCCCAGTATTACCCCTTTTCCCTGGGCGATGAAAACATGAGAATAGGGCATAGACGTTGACCACCAAGGTGAAACAAGGCAACCAACTTTCCCAAACCAATGATCCATTATCCAACTTCAACCAAAGATCCTCATCCACATGCCCAACAAATTAAGTACACCACTTTGCATGAAAGAAGGACTAACATACCTCATGGTGAAAATAGCTTACCACATCCCATACTTTGGGTTGCTTGAATGTGATGAGACTTGGTTGATCTGTTCCGGGAGGAAAATGAGGGGGGTTGCTGGGTTGCCACCCATGGACATGTTGATCATCATCATCATAATGTTGATCATGTTCTCCATTGCAGGCCTTGAGACATTATATCCTCTAGTTACCCCTAGGAATGGGTGGTAACATGTGCTTATGAACTGACCTAGCAACAATACACATTTACATTGCATAAAAACTTGGAAGAAGATAACATGCCCCTTGAGGGATTCCTTCTTGATGTCCAAATTTATGTTTTCAACTACATTTTCTCGTGGCACCTACTGGATAGTTTTCTCATCTTTAATTGACACTTTGATGGATATAATTGAAGCCTTGGGAAAGGAGGCCATGGATTAAGAGTTCCTTGCAAAACCAAAAATCCATTGGTATTGCATATTGTTATATGTTGTTAGTTTTTGGATTTGCTTCTCTTGATTTTCCACTCTAGCTGCTAACTCTGCATTTCCGAGTGCTTGAGAAGTAACTAAGAGGAACAATATGTTGGAATGTTCTAGAGCAGTGTAGAAATCAACCATTTGATGAACTATTTTCCTTTGAGTCCTTCAAAGGTGTATTATTACACAAGGAATACACATGTTAGTGTGCCCTTTCCTATCCATTCTCCATATTAACAAATTGCCTACACCAAGAAGAATTCCAAACATGTTCCATACAAAGGGAGTTTGAAGGAGAAGCCAACCCAACATCGAGGACTCAATTGTTGGAAGCCACAATATCCAAAAACCACACTAACATCACACTGGAAAGAGACATAGGTCGAGACCAAACCAGGTTGTCCAAGGATGAAATCCAATGTACACTAAAACAACTACTTAAACATATCTCACTTGCATTTAATGCCTCCATTTTTTTTTACGATAAATGTTGTCCCACCATCATTCTTGGAGTATGATGAATGGGGTACAATGGAGGGATCCCAAGTTCACTCATGTCATGGCTACTTAAAGAGACTTTGCCACTTGTCCATATGAATGAGATGAATGTCATTTCCTAAGTTTGTAATCATGGTTTCAAGGTAGATACTCTAGAGTGGGAGTCTCCCCATTTTTTTTACATTAAACTACATCCCAACAAGGTTCCATTGTTTACCATTACATCCAAATGAGTGTTTTGAGACTGAAAAACATGTTAAAATTCAATAAAAGTGAAAGAATTTGTCACACCTTGAATTCTAAGAATTAATATGGAAAAGATAGAACCATGTGACACTGAGGGTGTAAGGCCTAAATTACAGAGCCTCATAAAAATACATAAATACTTTCTAATCTACTACTTTGATTACTACTACTTAGTTTAGAATTTCCTTTCTTGATTTTCTTTCTACCAACATAATAATTGACAACAACATGATAATCAACAACAAGCTAATAAGAAAAGCATACTAACATCATAGAAACAACACACCAAGCTAATAAAAACAACATACTAACAACATAGCAACAACAACATACTAACAACATAATAATCAACAACAATACAATGATAGAGGAAAATGCATAAAGTATCTACCTCAACTTGAAGCTTAGTTGATTTATTCCTTCCCTGGTTGTTGATGATCCTTCCCAACTTCCCAAACTGAGTATTAACCTCCCAGCCAACTAGGAATAACCTCTCAAGCTCCCTAGCTCCGAGAATCCTTGCGGTTTCCTAGACTCCAAGCCCAAAATTTCTAGCAACAACTGTGTCACTGTGAGAGTTCCCAAGAACCAAACAGTTCACTAATCTCTTCCTTTCAGAATTTCTTCCTCCTCCTTCTTCCCCAATTTCACTTCCCAAAAACCAAACAACAAAAATATCCCTCTCCAAGTCCTCTCCCCTCTTCCTTATCCTCCTCCCTCAAATCCCTCTCTCTCCTTCAATTATCCAACTGCCTTATCCCCCATTAATTCCTCAACCATCTTATCCCTCCCATTAATTACTTCAATGACCAATTTTAATAATATTATAATGAAGACTCAATAAATTTATTTTAATAATTAATTAAATTAATATGTATCAACCATGATAATTAAATAATTAATTAGAGTTGTTACATACACCCACCCTTCAAGAAACTTCGTCCCAAAGTTAGAGTAATTTACAATACAAGGGTAATGACACATGGTTCATACATCCACATCAAATAAACAACATCATCAATAAAAATAAAAAACACTTATACATACTAGTGTACATGTTCAAGGAATGCATGTGTAGCTAGCACATACAAGACTCACACATGTACTAATGACAATAATTATCACACCTATAGTAATTCTTGTATGTGTCCAATCCAATCAACAAGACCATTCATTTCATAAAATATAGTAAACCAATTAAAATGTTTGCAAAATCCCTCAATTATAATAATTTAGCACAAACAACATTCATTTAGATAATTGTAGTTTAGTTAAGCAATTATAAATATACATATATACATATTTTCTTTTCAAAAAGGGGGAAAACAATAAATTCTACTATAAGGTGAAATCCCCACACACTCTCAATTATTTCTATTTATCCTTCATCCCTAACTTACTTTCGTCTTCCATCCCTATCCTTCCTCTGTTGGACTATCTTGGAGCATCAACTATATTGACCTAGCTCCAAATAAAACCCGTAAGTGGAAGTGTCAACTCTCTTGACCAAGTTTCCGCAACAGGAAACTAACAGTCATCATCACACGTCTAGGGGAGTGTGAGATAACACTATCCTCCCATGACTCCAGGTTTCAGAGGATACATGGTGGGAAATGCCTCCACCCCTCCTAATAGGACTAAGGTCAACACCCTACCATGGAACATACAGTGGCACTGTGTTGCTAGGAAATATGTCATCGTATATTTAGTTTTAGGTAGTCTCGCCACCTGAAAAACCTGCACTGGTCCATATATCATAGCAATGCATTCGAACCAACATAATTTCACATACAAAGATTCATGCCATATTGTTTCTCGGTCGGTGTTCACGACATCAACTTTTTATTATCATTATCCTTTGGCTATTTCATATCCCACTGACCTGCAGATTAGTCTATAACACAAGCTCATACATATCTATGCATTATCATCATGTAAATTCATTTAACCATAATCTCAATTTGATATCCATGTACCAACAACTTTAAATGTCAAAATTTCAAGTTAGAAATAGATTGCATAATATCCATCATAATTCAAATAACGTTAAACATTCATAGAATTGACATTCACATAATAGATTGCATAATATCCATCATCATTCAAATAACGTTAACATTCATAGAATTGACATTCACATAGGGTCATACGTCTTAAAAGTTCAAGTGTATCATTAATAGTTTCACAGTGAATAGAAAATAAAGGTGATTAGGCCTTAGGTAATTCTAGTTGTCTAAGTCAAAAGGTGGCATTACATACACCCAACCTTCAAGAAACATATTCCCGAGGTGGTCAAAAAAATGAGGGATGATCTCATTGTAAGGTCTTGGCATCCTCCCAAGTAGCAGATCCCTGGCTATACTTGTCCCACTGGACCTTAACTTGGTCTACCAGACGATTCCTGAGATGTCAGACCATACGGTCCAATATGYGTAATGGTTCTACCATGAGGGTTCTCGCGTCCGATACCTGCAATTCCTTCCAATTCAATTTATGAGATTCGTCAGCAACATAATGACATAGAACAGATACATGAAAAACATTATGAGTTTTATGCAAGTGGGGTGGTAGTATGAGACGATAAGAAACAAGTCCAATTCTCTCTTGAATTTTGAACGATCCTATAAATCGAGGTGACAACTTTGTCCCCTTCCCGAACCGAATGGTACTCTTATTAGGTCTGATACAAATGAAAACTTGATCTCCCACTTTATAACTTTGGTAAGTCCTATGTGCATCAACATAACTTTTTTGTCTATCCTGTGCTTCCTTTAGTTGCTGCCTAATTTGAATCACCTGTTCCTCCATCTCTTGAATCAATTTTGGCCCAACTGTCACTTGGTCTTCTAACCTTTCCCAACTCAACAATGTTCTGCATGGCCTTCCATACAGAGCTTCGTAGGGTGGCATTCCAATGGAGCTATGAAAACTGTTATTGTAGGCGAACTCTACCAAAGGCAGGTACTTCTCTCAATGGGTTTGATTATCCATAACATACATCCTAAGCATGTATTCCATAACCTGATTTACTCTCTCAGTTTTCCCATTTGTTTCAGGATGATAAGTTGTGCTTAAGTTCAACTAAGTCCCAAACGCTGACTGCAAACTTGTCCAAAACCCATAAGTGAATTTGGAGTCCCTATCTGAAATGATCTTCTTGGGTAAACCATGCAAACAAATGACCTCATTTATAAACACACGTTCCACATCAATGACATCATAAGTGTCTCTAACCGGAATAAAATGAGAACTCTTGGTCTATGTGATGTGAGCGGAAATCCCACAACAAAATCCATAGACATGACTTGCCATTTGGACCTAGGTACATCATGCGGTTGTAGGAGACCTGTCGGGTGGTGGTGGTCATCTTTCACTTGTTGACACTCTAGGAACTTGGCGATGAAATAGACTACATCACGCTTCATTCCTACCTAGAAGAAAAGCTTCTTCATGTCTGTGTACATTTTCTTCACACCTGGATGCGCACAATAAAGTGCTCTATGGGCTTCCTTGAGTATGATTCTTTGAATATCCCCACCTTCGGGGATGTACATCCTTCCTTGATATCTTAATAGTTCATTTGCTTCTAGGATATATCCTTCATACTTTGGATATAATTTCCTTCCACTCTGGAGGGTTGAAGTAACCTTTAAATACCAACTATCTCCAAGAAGTTGCCGCAACACATGCTCCCTAAGATTAACTTTTAAGGGTACTAAGGAGAAGACACGTGGTCTCCTATTCAAGGCATCCGTGACCACATTTTCCTTTCCCTTGATATATGAAATTCCAAAATCATACTCACTCATAAAATCGCTCCATCGTCTCTGTCTGAAACTGAGATCCCTTTGAGTGAAGAGATGGTTTAAGCTTTCATGGTCCGTTTTGAGCTCAAAGTTTCTCTCCACTAGATAGTGCCTCCAAAGTTTCAGAGCTAGTATTACAACTGCCAACTCTAAATCATGAGTAGCGTAAAGCTCCTCATGTTTCTTCAACTTCCTTGATGCATACACTATCACTCCTGCATCCTGCATTAGCACGCCCCCCAACCCTTGCTTCGAGTCATCCATGCAGACTGCGAAGTCTTTTTCCATATCCGACAGTCGTAGAATTGGTGCACTAATTAGTAACCTCTTAAGCTTGATGAATGCACTATCACATTCTTCTATCCATTCATACCTGACCCCCTTGCGCTGCAAAGTGATGATGGGTTTCACTATTTTAGAGAACCCTTCCACAAATCTTCGATAATAACCCGCTAGCCCCATGAACTTCTTACCTCATGAACATTTTTCAGCACTGGTCATTCCATAATGGCCTTTACCTTTTCTGGGTCCACATAGATTCCTTCACCGAAAATGATATGACCTAAATAATGAATTTATTTCTAGAAGAAAGAACACTTCGACAACTTTCCATACAATTTGTTCTCTCTAAGGCATGACAACACCACTTGCAAGTGTTCCTCATGTTCTCTTTCGTTCTTGGAGTAGATGAGGATATCATCTGGAAAGACCTGTACAAAGGGATCTAAGTACTTTCAGAATACACCATTCATGAGGCTCATGAATACTGCTAGTGCATTGGTCAAACCGAAATTTACTACAACGAATTCATAATGCCCAAACCGAGTTCGAAAATCAGTTTTAGGAATATCGCCTTCCTTAATCCTTAACTGGTGATACCCTGAACGCAGATCAAGTTTTGAGAACACTGTTGATCCTTTCATATGATCAAAGAGATCATCTGTTCGTGGCATTGGGTACCTATTTTTCACTGGTTCAAGTCCCTGTAATCTATACACAGTCGTAAGGAACCATCCTTCTTCTTCACAAAAATTACTGGTGCACCCCAAGGTGAGACACTAGGCCTTATTAGACCTAAGTCAAGTAGTTACTTCAACTGTATCTACAACTCAAAAAGTTCTGGTGCTGTCATCCTATACAGAGTCTTGGAAATTGGCTCTACACCAGGTTTTAGCTCAATGGTAAAATCAAGATCCCTCTCAAGAGGTAACCCTGACAACTCTTTTGGAAAAACATCCTTAAACTCCAAAAATAATGGGTACTAATCCAAGGAGGGTCCTTTCCTTTCATTGACTTCTTCCACTACATATAATCAATAACCTTGCCTCATGCAACGTTTGACCTTCATGGTCGAGATAAATCATAGAGACACCTTCCTCTGTACATCATGGATCTCTATTGACCTTCCTTTATCGTCAACACAAAGCACCCTTTTCACGAAACAATCTGCCATAGCTCGATGGGCTTATAACCAATCCATTCCAATGATTAGGTCATATGTCCCCAAAGAAGTGACGTATACCTTCAACCTAGTAGTACACACTCCCAATTCTACTAGACAATTATCAACACTAGGTCCTACCGCTTGTTTTTACCCCAAAGTTGTCTTGACTTGTTTAAAGTCATCGTGCTCGTAGGCTGCCAATTCACACTTTTCTAATGCACAAGGTGAAATGAAACTATCTTTAGCACCAGAATCAAATAAAATTTTAACATTGACATGATTTAGCGTACCTGACAAATCCACCACCGTGGATTGATGTTCTGCCTGGAGATTATTAACTATTGCATAAATATGGTGGCTACTATTCGCTCTTCCCATCGGGGCCTTTCCTTCTCTATGCACAAATCTTTCTTGTGACTCTGGGAAGTCACGCTGGTAATGGGTTCCTCCACACCCTCAACACGTAACATGAGATGGAACCTACGCATTTCCCTGTGATGATCTCTGAAATGAGTTCCTTCCCCTTGAGCCCTTGTCCCTACTTGTTGGTCCCTGAGAAGGTTGTGGACCTGCCTACATTGTTGGTGATGAGTGGGATGTTGCACTCGCTGCCATTGAAATACCTGTAGCAACTGTTCTAGGTGCAACTCTATTTCCATAAGGAGGTGACCTAGAGCTTCCTCCCCTGGAGAAGGTTCTAGGGGCCTTCCCCATGAATCCAGGATGTTGTGGAAAGGTTGATCTCATACCTCTATTTAAGCTCATATGCTCTTCCGCATAGCATGCATTTTCAACTTCTTCAGCTATTGAGGACGGTTTCCACATTCGTATCATGGCCCTTATCTTAGGGTTTAACCCATACACAAAATGTTATGCCTGTCATTGATCGATATACATGTACGAGACATATTTTACCAACTCCATGAACCTGATCTCGTACTATTCCACAGTCCTATTTCCATGAACTAGAGAATGAAATTCTCCCACCTGTTGTTCCTTGTAGTAAGCCGACAAATATTTCCTTCGGAACCTTTCCTCAAAAATCTCCCATGAGACGGTGTCTCGGGTAAGGTGAAACTGCCTCTCCATGTTGCCCCACTAGTTCAAGGCATTTTCCTATTGGTTGTGGAGCCTGATTATCTTCCTGATTCAAAGGTCTTTTAATTTCAACCATGTTTATACCCCATGAAGCATTTACACCCTAGAATTATGTACACTCTTCCACACGGGGGAGTGCAGAGGGGGGGTACCCCCTCTGCGAGGTCCGGGGGGTCTGGGGGTAAGCGAGCCCCCAGCAGGGGTTCGGGGGCGAAGCCCTCGAAGGAAAAATTTCCTTGTAAATGTATATTGTAATTTCATTGTAAATCTGGACCATTCATTATAAGGTCACAGATCTAACGATAGAGATTATGTTAGGGTGTTTTTCCCTAGAAGGCAACCCTCTTTTATGAGGGAAATGTATTGTGGCTATGGTTGATGGTGAATATTGTATTCTGAGATAGGAGACTGTGAGAGAAAGAAGAGGAAGTTATAGCGGGTTTGTTGTAGGTTGTATCCCTTCAGATGTTGGATAATAATAAAGGAAGGACCTAGCAATTTCTCTGGTGGACGTAGCCCACACTGGGTGAACCACATAAATATGTGTCTCTATTGTATTGTGTATCTTTTGTGTTTTGTTTCCGCATTTGTTTTATTTTATTACTCCACGGTCCTGTTTTTCTAACATGTCCCTCAACTGAAATATCACTATTTTCTCCTTTGATGTGGAAGCATAGTCTCTTAAGGAGAAACATCGTGTCATTCCTTCCAACCATGCCTCCACATGTTCACTTGCACGACCCCCAACAAACTCTCACTCACACATCACATAATGTTCCTTCCAACTGCCTCTTCCACTCTGCAACTGCGAGCCGAGGGTTTCTCTCACTAGGTGAACCACGTAAATCTGTGTCTCTATTGTATTGTGTATCTTCTGTGTTTTGTTTCAGCATTTGTTTTTTTTTATTGCTCCACGGTCCTATTTTTCTAACATGTCCCTCAAATGAAAGATCATTATTTTCTGCTTTGATGTGGAAGCATAGTCTCTTAAGGAGAAACATCATGTCATTCCTTCTAACCATGCCTCCACACGTTCACTTGCACGACCCCCAGCAAACTCTCACTCGCACATCACATAGTGTTCCTTCCCAATTGCCTCTTCCACTCTACAACTGCGAGCTAAGGGTTTCTCTCTTTGGATCCCCCATGGGCTCTTCCTTTCAACTTGGAGCTTGGATTGGACTTGGGTTGGGATTAGTTTGGTGCTTGACATGTTGTCTAGCGCGAATTTTGCGAGTCCTTTTCATAGCAAGAGGTCGGGGTTTTGATTCTTGGCGTGGTGCATGAGCTCTTTGTAGGCTCCTCCTCCTCGAGGGTTTAGTGTTTGGCACTGGGATTTGGCTCTTTATGGGCTCTCTCCGTAGTGCACTGTGTAAGGGCATTGCCTTGTGACTTGACTCTCGATGCTTACGGTCTATGTCTCGACTCTTGGTTTCAGACGAGTAGTGCAAACGGTAGAGTACTCTCTTTTGGTTCCAACTATCCACCAACTGCGAGGACACGTTGAGCACCCTCTGCGTTGCTTCTCAGTTAGCAGATGGTGGTTAAGTGGTTAGCACCTGAGGAGGATGCGAGGTCGACTCTCCTGTTGCTTCTGCGCTCCTCCCGTGGCTTCTCGGTTGTGGACTACGATTGCTCGAATGGTATTGCATTGGTTTAGTTTCATGATAGATTGAATGGTCAATCATTGGTTTTAGTTTCTGAGTGGTCTTAGTTTGTGGCTTGGCTTCACGCCACCATAACCCTACCGAATGACCTTTGGAGCTTAGTCTTGTTACAACTGTAACCCTGTCGAGATTTGGAGCTTAGTCTTGGTGTTGAGACTGTCCATATCTCAGGTGCTTGACTCGTTGTTTGTTAGGGCATGATAGGTGTAGTGCATGAAACATATGCCCATCGTGGGATCCTCCTTCGTGGTGCTTGGACAATACTTGGTGTTCCTCCACCCTTGTGACTTGCGCTTGGTAGCTTATTCGGATTTCTAGGAGAACCATCTCTCTTTATCGTGACATAGGGTAACGATGGTGAAAACCCTGCCTGGACCATATGCGGACCTAGAGACGGGGAACTCAACACTCTACCTAGCTCAAGCCTCCAATGAAATTCCACTCCGGTGGGCTTTCATAAGGAAAACATAATTTATTCTCAATATCCAATTGCTACTCACCATTGTTGTTGCTAGCGTTGTAGTATTCGTTCGACTGATTGCCCCTTTCTTCATCTCTACTCCAGTTGGGCTCGCTCTGTACATATTTTCTATCCTTTTCCCCTTAATATTGATATGGCCTTTGTATTACTACTCTCAAAACATCATGTCAATTACATCCTTCTCGCAACATTTACGGTTTTCATGGGATTTTCGGTTGGATTAACTTGTGCTTTTACAACGGGTAAGCCTGTTATTTGAAATTCTTTCTCTTTGATATTTGTCAGTTACTCTGATTCTCTAGTTTCTTGTTTTTTTGAAAAATTTGGCGAATACTTTTCCGGTTTCTTTCTTGTTTTGGCTACGAATCTATTACATTAATGTGAGGAAATATGAAACAGGGAAGGTGATATTTGGAATTGGCCATTCTAACTGTAACAATCCAAATTGGGACAAAGAGAAAATCCTGTTGTGGGTGGTCAAAGCCAGGCTTCAGTTTTGAAACAAGGATCTGATACCATATGTAAGTCCTAAATTACAGAGCCTCATACAAATAGATAAATACTTTTTAATCTACTACTTTAATTACTGCTACTTAGTTTAGAATTTTATTTCTTGATTTTCTTTCTACCATCATAATAATTGACAACAACATGATAATCAACAACAAGCTAATAACAACAACATACTAACAACATAGCAACAACACAACAAGCTAATAACAACAACATACTAACATCATAGCAACAACATCATACTAACAGCATAATAATCAACAACAATACAATGATAGAAAAAAATGCATAAAGTATCTACCTCAACCTGAAGCTTAGTTGATTTAGCCCTTTCCTGGTTGTTGATGATCCTTCCTAACTGCCCAAACTGAGTATTAACCTCCCAGCCAACTAGGAACAACCTCTCTGACTCCCCAGCTCCAAGAATCCTTGCGGTTTCCTGGCCCTCGAGCCCAAAATTCCTAGCAACAACTGTGTCCCTGTGAGAGTTCCCAAGATCCAAACTGTTCACTAATCTCTTCCTTTCAAAATTTCTTCCTCCTCCTTCTTCCCTATTTTCACCTCCCAAAAACCAAACAAAGCAAAGATCCCTCTCCAAGTCCTCTCCCCTCTTCCTTATCCTCCTCCCTCAAATCCCTCTACCTCTTTTAATTCTCCAACCGCCTTATCCCAAAATTAATTCCTCAACCACCTTATCCCTCCCATTAATTACTTCAACTAACAATTTTAATAATATTATAATAAAGACTAAATAAATTTATTTTAATAATTAATTAAATTAATATTTATCAACCATGATAATTAAATAATTAATTAGGTTACAAAGGGACTTTGAACTTGACTAATAACAATAGACAATTGATCCCATTGACTTTAGGATGAGCAATTCTTGATAAATTGCAAAATGTTTTAACTTGGTTGTTATAGGATATGCCTAACCCCCAAATGTAACTAAATTCACGTTTTCCTTCAAAGTAGGGATAATTTTAAGGATGAAAATTTATATTAAAATGTAGAAACATGGGTTAATTTTACTAGTCCTTAATATGCAAAATGTAAAATGTTTGGGGATAGTTTTGTAAAAATATTCAAATTTCTAAGGTTTTTTTTTTATATAGTTTTTATAAAATTTTGGTAGTTTTTAAGGTAAAATAATTTTATTCTATGGAATTTGGGCTAATCATATTTAGAAAAAATTAAAATGGGCTAATATTGTTTTGGGAAAAACCATGGAAAATTAGCCCATTGACGAAATTTAGCCCCTAAAATCATCTATGCTTCAAAGTTAATAATAACCCTGGCATTGCAACCCTAGAATACAAAACATTACTTTAAAAACATAAAATTTATTTATTTATTTTAATGGGTAGAAAAATCCTCGAGGTAATTCCTCTCATTTGGAGGATGACACGGGAGGTAAACTAGCCTGTTGCATTTTTGGCAACTCCAGGACATCTAATGAGGCCCCTTTGTGTGATTCACAACACTCAATCACTAGAGCTAACCCACTAGGCAATAAATACATAAAACTAACTCATTATTATTAATACAATACAAATCCATATAATCTTAATTAAATTTATCAGTTACTTGGGGTTACCAAATCTGGCTCTTATCAATCCTTCCTTTTTAATTTAAAATATAACCAACATAGATCCATCTTAACCCCAGATCTATCAAGCACTGAGAGAGATCATGGATCCAATCTCTAGAGGTGAAAACCTTTATGGATGTGTTTTGATTATTGTGTCGATTGATTAATTGAGCTTACTTGGTGTTTATATGTGTTTTTTTATTTGTATATATTTTAATGTTTTTATTATTTTATTATTAATGTAATATTAATTTATTATTTTGTGAATTTTTTAATATTATTTTAATGTGTTATGTTGATGTTGATGATGATGATGATGATTAACGTCCACTAAGACCTAATTGGTCTATCAGACCTTAAGAGGGTAAGTGATTACTTGTGATTCTTTAGAATTTTGTTTATGTGCTCGAAAAACATTAAAAGAAGTTTTCCAGGATCACCATACTTTTGCTAAGTTAAGAGGTTAGGAAGGTTGGTAGTGTGATCAATATTTTGAAAATGAGATCTAATATGGGTATAGGCTGGACAATCTAAGAGAAAGTGCTTTTCATCTTCAACCTTCTTAGTGTCACAAAGGTGACACACTCTTTCATCCCATGGCGTTTTAGGAATTGACCAACGCCTAGTTTCACTATGGAGCTCGTGAGAATTTGTTCTTATCTTAGCAATGCTTATTTTTTTCTTTACACTTGGCAAAACAGATAAATAATTTTGATGTTCTAGATTAGGGTTGATTACATCTTTATAATACCTTAATTTTCTTTTTTCCTCTAACTCTTTATCACACCTATTTTTTCCTTAAATTTTGATTTGACGTTTTTTTTAATAGTATCTTTATTCTCCAAAATGGTTTCTTCCATGATTCCCCAATAGTTTAGCCAAGACAAGGAGTCTTTATGCCATCCTCGCTTGAGTCGATGGTGGTTATGACTTGATTTGGAAGCAATTTTAGGTAGCCTCTTGTCTTCCATGTTGTTTAACTTGTTTTTATACATTAGGTATCTAGTCATAACCATGCTCTCAATGGGGGAGAGGCTTGTTTCTACGAAGAGGATGGGATAGGGCATATTTCCTTTAATTTTGAGATTATAGGTTATAAAATTCTTTTGAATTTGCTCTATCTTTCTCCAGGATTCACGAGAGATACTACAGCCCCAGACTTCACATCCATAAAGAATAACATGTGTAACAAGAGTCTCAAAGAGGAGTTTCTTCTTATCCCAACTCCAAAGTTCAGCTGATTTACAATTGTT
>ML789099.1:0-15000 GCA_009831015.1 Picea engelmannii | reverse complement strand
CTACCTTACATTAATCCTCCTGAAAGATTTAGTCATTGCATCATTCCAAGCTGAATGATTCTTTTTCAATCTCTGTTGCAGAATCAAAATATCATCTTCCTTCCCTTTATAGAATGACCAAATATAGTTGAGGCTGCCTAAGAACCTCTGCAGCTGTATTTTTTCATGAAGAATGTCAGGAAATTCTGTAAAGGATTTCAAAATATGGTCTTGGAGAATTACCTGGCCTTTTGCTATCCCAAAACCAAGAAATTTGATTTCAGTTTTTCCGATTTCCATTTTGGTCTTGGATAAAATGGGATCATGCCTGAACACCAGATCATAAAAATGTTGCAAGTGTTTGAGGTGTTCTTGGAGATTCTTTGAACATACTAGGATATCATCAATATAAATAATTAGCCATGGTTACTCCCTGAAAATGTCTTCAATTATCTTTTGGAACTCACTGGGAGCGTACTTTAAGCCAAAAGGCATTACTTTCCAATGATAATGACCATGGGGTACAACAAAAATAGTTTTATGTCTATCCTCTGGGACTATACCTATTTGATAGAATCCCGATTTTAAATCAAATTTACTAAATACAATCTTTCCTTTTATTCTCTGTAATAATGAGATTTTATTTGAAAGATGATACTTGATGTTCTGAAGAACTTTCTTTAGCGGTTTGAAGTTGACTACCAACCTCAGTTTTCCTCTTTTTTGCTCAGAGTGCTTGTTGACATAAAAACCTTTGCAAACCCATGCAATATTTGATGGCTCTATCAACCCCTTATGTAGGAGATCATTAATTTCTTGTTGGAAAGTCTGGATCTTTGTCGGACTCATCAAGGTTGTTGATGCCTTTTATGGAGTAATTTTGACCAAAGGATCATATGGAAGAGACACAAAATATTTCTCCCTATGCCATAAGGCATTAGGGGATTCTGAAGTGCACTTTGTGATGAGTTTTTTCTGAATTTTCTTTCAATATTTTTCTCCATGTATTTGTGCATAACCGATGTTCCTTTCCATTTTGTGTAAGTCTCTTGATGATGGGGCTTGTTCAGAGACCTTTTGTTGTTCTTTTTCTCTGTTTCTAGATCTTCCTTCAGTAAACAAAGGAGTTTGGATCTTTGTCCCATTTAAATAGAATTCAAACATATTTTATTTCTTGTTTATTGTCATGGGATCTATAAGTTCAAGGAATTATGCACCTAACACACAATCATCATTAATCTGGTTCACATAGTGGAAATAAACCTTGAAAGATTGCTTACCAATTTTTAATGAGAAGTTTTCCACTTGGCCTTCTATGGGTACTTCTGAACCATCTATGGCCTATCCTGTCATGATACGTCTTTTCCAATAGAATTATGGAATTACATTATTTCTTAGTAGATTTAACAGACAACCAGAATCAACTAAGCAATCTACATTGTTGGAGATATTACACACTCACCTATAATTATTTTTCTAAGTTTTATAGTCCAATGTTGAGAACTCTCCCTTAGATGAGAATGTTCTCTCTAGAGAATATTCTCCTACAAAATAAGATGTTCCTCTTCCTTTTAGAGTCAGTTACACTCAATTACACTTAGTTAGACTAGTGGAAGTCATGACTCAATTAACTGATGATTGCATGGCTCGATTAACTAGGACTAGGTGGCAATTCACTCCAATGTCTGTCAATGAGTGTCTAGATCTATCTAGATCACTTCTATGGTGCATTAGTTACTCATGTAGCTTATATCTATTGTAAATGATTCACTCTTTGAGTGTGGAATACAATTAATAGAATTATTCCATTATTTCTCTCTTGTTTCTCTCTTTTCTCATTTCTCTGCAAAATGTGTATGTATTTTTGCTAGCTAGATATTATCTGTGCAGGTTCATCCACATTTACATGGTATCAGAGCTGACAAATTTCTCGGAAAAAGACACACCAAACTTTTTTTGCAGGTATTAAATATCGATGAACGTAGAAAAGATGGATTATTCATCAGCAATACTTCTCACGCCTCATAACTATTTGGAGTGGAAGCCAAAAATTCTGCTTCAACTCAGATGCAAAGGCTTATATCACATAACTATGACAATGGAAGTAGAGCCTAATTCCGCCAATGAGAAAAACGACTTTCTCAATAGACAAGATATGGCCATAGGATGTATTCTCTGGTTTATTTCTCCCGAAATTCTCCACCAAGTATATGATGACTCACAAGACTCAAATCCAAATGAATTATGGACCAGATTGGAGGTTCTATTCAAGAATAAAGAATATTGTGAAGATTTCATGCAGGAGGTTGGAAAGATAGATCCAGAAGAGAAACCATAAGAAACTCAAGCCTCTTATTCTGAAAAGTCTTCTACACAAGTATCTACACAAATTTGTATTCCATTAATTGCAGATGATGTCTACTCCATTTTTTAATTTTTTTTTTAAATCTGAATTTTATGTGTAATATATATTGCATGCACCTCAAGAGTCACATGCATACACTTTTTCATGCGCCATGCATGCATCTCAGGAGACAAAAATGGGACCGCACACATCAGATTCAATTCTGATATTTTATGAGAATAATTTGCAGAAACAAATTGAATATTTGAATTCCTCTCGGAAAAATATCCAATTTAAAAAAAAAATCATCTGAAACGAAGTTCGGGAAGTGAAGTTATGATCATTTTAAAATCAACAAAATTTCAATGTTTTTCCAGAAACGGCCGCATGATTTTCAAAATTTCATTCAAAATTTATTTGGATCTTCTTCATTAAAAGAAGAGAAAGTGGATATGTGTGGACATCTCAATGGTGCATCTACTTCATCAGATCTGTGCAGACATCTACATCTTCAACAAAATTTTCAATGAGCACAAACTTGCATAGTTGCAAGGTCTTCTTGGAGTGAAGGACAGGGTTGCTTAGCAACTATTTTTTGTTCCTTCTCATTTTTTTTATGCATTGTAATTTGAGGGGGGGTGGGGAGCTTTCCGATGAGTTTTTCTCTCTTTCCTCATTTTTTTTCAATGTCACATTTTTATATGCATTGTACAATGGGTACCTAATATGGCCTTGGTTGTCGGGACCCATCCATCATGTACACCCTAGTAGTGTTCAGGGGGGGTGTTGGAGATATTCCACACTCACCTATAATTATTTTTCTAAGTTTTATAGTCCAATGTTTAGAAATCTTTCTTAGATGAGAATATTCTCTCTAGAAAATATTCCCCTACAAAATAGGATGTTCTTCTTCATTTTAGAGTCAGTTACATTCAATTACACTTAGTTAGACTAGTGGAAGTCATGGCTTAGTTAATTGATGATTGCATGGTTCAGTTAACTAGGACTAGGTGGCAGTTCACTCCAATGTCTGTCAGTGAGTGTCTAGATCTCTCTAGATCACTACTATGGTGCATTAGTTACTCATGTAGCCTATATCTATTGTAAATTATTCATTCTTTGAGTGTGGAATACAATTAATATAATTATTCCATTCTTTCTCTCTTGTTTCTCTCTTTTATCATTTCTCTGCAAAATGTGTATGTATTTTTGCTAGCTAGATCTTATCTGTGAAGGTTCATCCACATTTACATACCTCATATGGTTTTGTCTTAGGTGGATAAAATGTGATCTTCATGTAGAACTTAGTTCCTCCAAATGATAGTAATGCATGACTTGGCTTGACTTCTTTTGGAGAATTGGGTTTTGAATCTTCTTTTTTAAAAGAACTGGAAGATTCTTTAGAATAATCATCGAACCTTTCTTTTTTCTTTTACTCAGATTTATTTTTCCTATACTCCTTTGATGCATCTTCATACACTCTAGATAATTCTTCTCCTGATGATTTATCTTGAGTGTATGAAGATGCATTCGCTGCATCGAAGGGGTATAAGAAAAATAAATACGGGGAAAAGAAGAAGAAGAAATCTGTTGATGATCTTGGAGATCAAAATTAATTGGATAGTCTATCTGTTTTGGAATGAAAATCATTCTTTTGTGGTTAATTTTTGAAGCAGTCCATATGTAACGAATATTGGAGGTCGATCATGCTTGTTGGTATCAGAGTCAAAGGACTTCAGTCTTAAAGCTTCTGTCAAATTTGTAAGAGCTTGTTTATTTAACGAAACATTTGCATACTGTAACATTTATGCAACATCTTTGTGTTGTTCTTTTGAGTTTATTGTCATTCAACTATCTATCTGCATGAATGTTATTTCTAGTAAATGATGAGAAAATAGTTTAAATCCAGTGGGATGTGAAACAAATTTTAGGTCTGTTACGCCGATGAAAGGCGTTTGTGACCGTAGGCCGTTCCCTGTTATCCTAATTATTTTCTCTAAGTTGATTATATTTTGTATGGATCCTTCCATGGATACAGTCGACTTCACAGAAGTATCTACTTTAGTAGATAGTATTCCCATGACATCTATAGCAAAACGACGAGCTTCATCAATGCTTCCAGGAACAATTTCTGACAAAAGTTTAATCTCCATTCATGATCCTAATTCTTCAGAACACTGGGAACTCCCCCCTATCCGACCACAAGATGTTTATAAATTAAAGTGGTGGAATTAATTGTCTCATTCATTCATCAAAGTCCACTCTATTGACATTCATTTTTCTGCTCATGAAGATCCAGTAAACATTACCTTAATAGAGAGAGATCTAATTGACTGGGCAAAAAGACAAGGATATTCTTACGCTCATATAAGTGCAATGAAGTTTGGATTAAATCCTTTAGTTAGATCATATATTCATGTATTTTCCCTGGTCCATGTCGTTGATATCAGACATAATAAATTCTCAGATGCTTTAGTTGGTGGATTTTTTGCACCTCTTTCTGATGGCCCTGCCTTTACAATTGTTTTTCCTAAATACTATGTTTCACTTTCTAATCCTTATATATATGAATTCTTAAAAGCTTATATTCTCCCTTTAGGCTTCAATATGTTAGTAATTTCTAAGATCATTCAACTCAAGTCTCTCCTAGTTATTCGTTTTGGCAATGATACTCTTCCTCCTTTATAAAACATTGTCCAAAAAACTTCTTTCTTGCACAACATGGTGGAGAAAGAAAAATCCAAGCAAGTTCATCCTGTTACGTTTGACTGGACTGGGATAGAATATCCCACTATCTGGGAAAATAAGTATGACAAATTCAAAATCCAAATGATCTCCCATATAGAAGACTTAATGAAGAAACCAATTCCTTTGTCTACAATCCACATGTCATTGTCCTTAAAACTACTAGAATTGAATCCTCCTTCATAGGATATGAAACACACCTATAACCAGATTGCTACATCTTCATCCAGTGTGTCAAACTCACACAAACATATAGGGAAACACCTTGAATTCCCAACTTGCCAAGAAAAAATTAATAATCTGCAAGGTTGCAGATATATGAAAACAGAAGGCCCTAGTGTTGATCTTTTCATATTGTCACTTCCTAGATAAGGTCTAGGAAAAATAAAAAGGTTTCCAAGTGGAGAAGAAACTTATCTCCCAGGGAGGAACCTCCCAACAATTCCATTCAGACAATATTATGATGATCTTAAAACTAAAAGAGAGTATTTGCCAATAAGATCTTCAACAATATCTGATTCTGTATCTAATGAATGCAAGCTTCTAAACTATGAAAATTTCCAAGCTCAATTGACAGGAAATAATATAGACGACTTGCATAGATAATTGCTCAAAGAAAGGAAAGATGTTGAGCCACACAAGAAAGAAATCATAATTATTTCTGAAAAGATAGAAATCCTCACACATGTCCTAACAGACACCTCAGAGTTGAAAAACTCTATGGATGAAGTAGAAGCCCGCCTTGACCTCCTGGACACCATACTACATAAAATAAATGAGGTGAAAAAGAGCTCTCAGAAGCCTGTTAAATATCCCAACATTGTACAACCTGATATCTTTAGGGATAAAGAAGATGCTAAGAAGCATAAAATAAACAATTCCTTTGGAATGTTTCAAGAAGAAGATATGAGACCAGAATGGGATTTTGGAGAATCTGACAGAATTTTTCAAAGAATTGTAGAAGATGTTTCTGATATAAGAACATGGCCTCACCCATTAAAGAAAAAAGGAAAATATCTCCAGATGATGACTACCAAATATGAACAAGGAGATATCCCCATTCCATCATCATCCCAGACAAATAATCTATATTCTTTCAACATTCATGGGATAAACAAAATAATCTCTTCAATGCCTGATCACCCAATGATCAATTTTAGTTGTCAATCAAGGGATGAAACAAAAGATGCAATCCACTTATTGATAAACTGGACCAATGCCAAAAAGGCAGAAGACACTACCTTGACACTAAGATATATGGCCACTCAAATAATCAATGGGGTTTTGGTCACATTGCAACTTGTTGGAGATGGATTTTCCAACAAGCCAACGATGATATGTTAAGGGACCCTAAAGCAGATGAAGTAGTATTGCAACCCTTGACCACCCAATTTTATGGTATAGAATTTGCAACAGATGTTGAACATGTTCCTTCCTTATTCATGTCCCAAAGATTATGTGATCTAAGCCACCACGAGAAGTATTTCTATTATATGCATAAATTAATAATTGAATCAGGAAAATTTGCAAATCCTGCATACATTAAGTACTTTGTCAGAAGATTTCTCGATGCCTTACCAGATGCTGTAGAACAATATTTCAAAGATAAGAATACTACTTTGGAAGGAATGTCTTTAGCAATATATGATCATCATATCAAAATTGTAATTCAAGAACATTGTCTGGCAAAAAGGGTAACAAAATATTTTAAGAGATTTGATGATACGTTCACCTCTTCTTTATTTAAATATGTAGTTCAGATGCTAGAATGGGGATGTGGTGCTCATAATCGAGCACATCAGTCCGAAAATACACATTGCTCCTGCAAATCCAAAATAAATAAATTTCACTCTTTCAGATCTATATTCAATCTTGATCATCCCTGGCCCAAGAAAAAGAAGCACAAATACAAGTCTTATAAGAAAATTCCATATCTTAAGAAAAGACAAAATCCTACCAAGGATTCAACTTGCTTCAATTGTAAACAAAAATGCCATTGGGCACATCAATGCCCTAGAAAGAAAAGTAAGCCAAAATTGTTTGCACTCTTTGTCGAGGAGCTTGATCCCAAGTGGTGGGATTTATTTTATTGTGCTCCTAATGAAGAAGTTGATGGAAATTCCATTTTTCTA
The DNA here is from genome assembly GCA_009831015.1 of Picea engelmannii. Lineage (NCBI taxonomy): Eukaryota > Viridiplantae > Streptophyta > Pinopsida > Pinales > Pinaceae > Picea > Picea engelmannii. Next base: position 7,800 of record ML789099.1, on the reverse strand, counting down.
TATCCTTCTGAATTTTCAGAATATGATTCATATTCTCTCTCCTCTTTCTCTGAATTTAGTGATTCCGAGACACTAAATTAGGAGTGTGAGAAACCCACTTTTGATTTCTGCATGTTCTAAAGTCTGCAAAAACCAGATCCTGAAAAGAGAATCCAAGAAATTGTCTCGTTGCTTGAAATTACCCCGACTTGGAAATACACAATCAGGGAAAATCTAAGGAAAGAAAAGGTTGATCTATTATGGTATGTTGCTACTCCTAGTAAAGATCCAATTAAAGTCCTATACTGTAATCCATCATCTAGTAAATATGCCCTGACAAACCTGTATTTTGACTTTCCAGATCAACATAAAGACAAACAAAATTTTAGAAAAGATAGAGAAAAGATGTTAAAACTCCAGTGAAAGAGCAATGACAAATGTTGAAAATTACTCTAGAAAAAATTAAGCAAATCTATCTCTCCATTTGAGAAATAAGAAGTGAGAGAAATAATTCATCAGAAGAAGAATTATCTAGAGTGTATGAAGATGCATTCGCTGCACCAAAGGGGTATAGGAAAAATAAATCTAGGGAAAAGAAGAAAGAAAGGTCTTATTATTCTTATAAAGAATCTTCTAGTTCTTCTGAAAAAAGAAGATTCAAAACCCAGTTCTCCAAAAGAGGTAAATCCAAGTCTTGCATTACTATGATTTGGAGGAACTAAGTTCTACATGAAGATCACATTTTGTCCACCTCAGACAAAACCATAGGAGGTAGATTGCTTAGTTGATTCTAGTTGTTGGTTAAATATACTAAGAAAGAATGTAATTCCATAATTCTATTGGGAAACACCTACCATCATAGGAAATGCCATAGATGGTTCATAAGTACCAATACAAGACCAAGTGGAAAACTTCCCATTAAAAATTGGTAAGGCACTGTTTCAAGCTTTCTTTCCACTGTGTGAACCCGATTAATGATGATTTTGTGTTAAGTGCATACTTCCTTGAACTTATAGATCCCATAACAATAAACAAGAAATACAAGATGTTTGAATTCTATTTAAATGGGACAAAGATATAAAATCCTTTGTTTACTAAAGGAAGGTGTAGAAATAGAGAAAAAGAACAACAAAAGGTATCTGAACAAGACCCGTCATCAAGAGACTTACACAAAATGGAGAGGAGCATTTTTTTTATGCACAGATACATGGAGAAAAAATGTTGAAAGAAATTTCAAAAAAACATTGCACTTAAGAATCCCCTAATGCCTTATGGAACATGGAGAAATATTTTGTGTCTCTTCCATATGATCCCTTGGTCAAAATTACTCCACAAAAGGAATAAAAAACCTTGATGAGTCCGACAAAGATCTATACTTGCCAACAAGAAATTAATGATCTCCTACACAAGGGGTTGATAGATCCATCAAAGAGTGCATGGGATTGCATAGGTTTTTATGTCAACAAGCACCCTGAGCAAAAAAGAGGAAAGTTGAGTTTGGTAGTCAACTTCAAACCGCTAAACAAATTTCTTCAGAACATCAGGTATCATTTTCCAAATTAAAGCTCATTATTACAGAGAATAAAAGGAAATATTGTATTTAGTAAATTTGATTTAAAATCATGATTCTATCAAATAGGTATAGTCCCAAAGGATAGACATAAAAATGATTTTGTTGTACCCCACGGTCATTATCATTGGAAAGTAATTCCTTTTGGACTAAAGAACGTTCCTAGCGAGTTCCAAAAGAGAATGAAATACATATTCAGGGAGTATTCATGGCTAATTATTTATATTGATGATACCCCGGTATGTTCAAAGAATCTCCAAGAACACCTCAAACACTTGAAACAGTTTTATGATCTAGGGTTTAGGCACGGTCTGGTTTCATCCAAGACCAAAATGGAAATCGAGAAAACTGAAATCGAATTTCTCGGTTTCAAGATAGAAAAAGGCTAGGTAATTCTCCAAGACCATATTTTGAAATCATTTACAGAATTTCGTGACATTCTTCATGACAAAATACACTTGCAGACGTTCTTAGGAAGCATCAACTATATTCGACCATTCTATAAAGGGAAGGCATCATATTTTGATTCTGCAACAGAGATTGAAAAAGAATCATCCAACTTGGAATGATGCAATGACTGAAGTTGTCAGGACAATTAAAGACAAGGTCCAAACTCTTCCACCATTATCCCTACCTACTGGAGAAGGGAACTATATCATAGAAACAAATGCATCAAACAATACATGGGCAAGTGTACTAATTGAAAACATTAATGTAGATGAAACTATATGCTCATATGCTTCATGTAATTTTTGGGGAGCAGAGATTAATTACCCTTCCAGCGACAAAGATCTTCTTGCTATAAAAAAGACAGTGGTCCATTTCAGACTCTATCTCAAACTAGTAAAATTCCTAATTAGATCTGATCTGAAAATTTTACCAGGGATGTTAAAATCTGAAAAGCTCCTTACAGAGTTTCATTCTAGAATTCAAAAATGGATTTTATGGCTAGATAATTTTGATTTCACTATACAACATAAACGTGGTCATTTAAACTTCCTTGCTGATATGTTAACTAGGGAAGCCAAGATTGCAAATTTGGCCATGTTTTCAGCAGGACCATCAAATAAAGGAAAACAACCTATGACTCAGGAAGAAGAAGATCGAGATCGAGCCACAAGAAGAAAATAAGTATTGTCAGTAGTAAGCCAAGAATTAATAGATATGATGATCAAATAGAAAGCAGAGGAACAATTGTCAGCTACATTGATTGAAGAAATCAAGGATTCTCCCATGAAAATCTAGATCCTCGAAAAATGGGAGCAGAAGGCATTTGCAGGCATAAGAAATGCTTAAACAATGATATGGGGTTGCGTTCGAAAATTCTCCATAGACTATGATGATGAAGATATGTGTTACTGTGATATTATCTTTGGACTAGTATGTTGGGAGCATTATTCCTTACTGTTACAACTGGCTCGTGAAGAGATGGAAATTGTTGTTTGTGCAGATACTAGAAACTTAGTAAGAAAACCATGGATTGGATGGAGTGAAATTTTGTTTGAAATATTTATGCAAGGGGAGGAATGGTCATTAAAAGGACCTCAATTTATTTTTAATCTACAACATGAACTTATGATTGCAGCACAATATGAACTTTGGTTCAAATTTAAGCTAAAATTGGTTGTTGCATCTTTATCCAAACTTGATCCTTCAAAGCTTATACAATATAAACATGCATTAAAATATAAGGATGGAAAAAGCCTAGGCATAACCCAAGAAGAGGTACTCCTTATTATAGTACAAGTTTTAGGTTTGGCAAAGCCCGAACTAACCACGAAAAGAATGTGCTACAACTATGGGACACTGCACCCAATGTCACCTCGATGTAGGTCCAACACTTGGGGGGGTGACTAAGGTCACTCCTGGGACGCGATCTCGGAGACCCTAGGGGGAATGAGAAGGATGAAGGGAGGTGTAAGGAGAATTCCCCCAGAAGGTCAAGTGATGGAATAATAGATTGGTTTAAAATGGGAAGTAAAGAGAGGTAAATGGATACCGAGTAAAGAAATAGTTGTCGGTGCACCGGTACCTGCCTGAGACACAAGAAAATACACTTTTCCAACCAAGAATAGTAATGTATCAACAAGTTAATCTTCAACAACATACAATTTAGTAAATCATCAATATATTACATCCAAATCAGTAAGTAAAAGGTATATATTAGTTACCAATGTCAGCAATAAAAAAGTAACCAATGTGGACTGAAAATAACACTTCCAGTCTGAATAAAGATGGTTGTCATAAAAGTAAATTTCTGAAAGAATATATCAGCCTTATGGATGTAGAATTCAATGAAGTACAACAACAAATCTCACCATCAAAAAGTTCCAAAATCTATCCCAATAGATGCACCTAGGTTAGTAGGTTAAACTAGCAAAGTTAGAGGGTTAGTCTAGGGTTAGTTTGTGAGATATTAGCGGTTAGGGTTAGAGTTTAAAGCATCCCTAATGGATGTAGGTTATCTTTACTACAAAAATACTAATTTGTGGGAGAAAGAAGACTCCCTAAGGGAGGAATAATCCCCAAGGCATCAAGATCATTATCCAAAAGAGACAACTTCAAAACTTGAAATTTGTACGTTTATCAAGGCAACAATTTATTTCTCCCTTGCAATAAGTAAATGACTAGTTCCTTTAAGAAAGGGTTAATGGAGTCAAGATAATATGAATAAGATAGATAGGATACTTCCTTGGGGGTGTAAACCCTTTTACTCCCCAATTAAATCTTCTCTTAGCTAGGGTTTTAACTAGGAGGGTGTATGCAATTATACTCCTCTTAGTAAACCCTTATGAAGTAATATTTCCTTAGCAATAAAATGGTGAAAACAAAAGTAGGGGTATATTCCCTTATAATCTCTACTTGGCTCAATAAAATAGAACCTTTAACTTGTACAAATGATAATACAATGAAATAAATGGCACCATTAAGCATTAAAAGGAAATAAAAGATAAACTAACCACCAAAAAAGAAATGAAGAAAGCCTTCCAAGGCTAGCGCACCATCTCCATCAACCATAACCAAGAAATAGCCATAAAAAAAAGAACAAGAGATAAAACTAGCCAAAGAGAGCAAAAAATTCAGTCCAAGAGCCTCTCACACTGGAGAGTTATGTTATGAAAATGAGATCTTATGATCTCTATTTATAAAAAATGTAGCAAACATAGTTTGTCTACATAATATTAAGGAAAACACAATATTAGGGGTCAACAACCCTAATATTGCCACTTTACAAAGATAATATTTAAAAATTCTCTTTGATTTCACTTTTGTACAAAGAAAACCCTAAAACAAAGGTGATGTCATTCCTTGAAGGAGGACGTTTTGGCATATCGATCAAGTTGTTGGAGCTGGGCTGCAAAGTAGGGCCTCCAAAGGCCATTTGGCAATCATCCAGAGCCTCTCCACCTCAAAATGTCCTGTGTCATGCTCTAATTCATCATCAACCACCATATGCCCCTAAAATGTGACATCAAGCCCCTAGGGAGTGAAGTTTTTCCCCTTCTTGGCAAGTCGTTTGGCATGCAAAGGGTGGGCTATGTCTATCTAGTTGTCTCATGTGGGATTCTTGCCCTCATGGAAGCCCAAGCTAGGATTTTTCTTCCAAAACTGGCCACCAACCTGTACCTGCAAGATGAACGGATACACCCTCCAAGGATATCAAGTCAAAGAATCATGATGAGTGAATCAATTCAATAAAAGAGCCATTAAAGCATGCATACCAAGACTACATAATACAAACATGTGCTTAAGAAACTAGATGTTTTTTCCAAGTTTGGTTGTGGGTGGGTTGGCATGGTACTTCTTTTCAATGGATCAAACGCCCTAAGTCTAGGAACAACCCTATTGGAGTCATGTGAATGAAATGAAATGGATGGGGGAATTACTCAATGAGAACGAGGTTCATGATATGCAAGGGTCCATAATATCTCATTTATGGGTGCCTTTGTGGAGGGTGTGTCGCACCTTCGTCCATAATGCATTTTTTCCAAGCCCATCAATCTCCTTTTATATTTCTTTCTTTGTATTTTATTTTAATATAGAATAGGGAGAGTTGGAGGCCACTGCCCTAGCGTGGTGATAGGATATCGACAGTTTCACCCACAAGTACTTTCATGGAAATGAGAAGGATGACTCATGATGAGACCCTCTTCCCTCAGACATGCAACTGAGAGCCATTACCCTCGTGTGATGGATAGAAATGGTAATGTCATACCGTTAGATACCCATGCATGTGATAGGCTAGATCATGATGAGACCCCCTATCCTTAATTGATCCTTTAAGTGTATTTATTTATTCTTTTTGTGGGGTCCTTATTTTCTTGCAGAGAATCTTTTCATTTCTTTCTCGGGATCCCTTGGGAAAAGCATATGAAAGGTTCTTTCATTAGGATTTTATATTTTTTTTAGCTAACTCCCCTCTGGGCCTTCAACCTCTTCTTTCCGTGAAATGAGGAATGGTCCCTTCTAGGGTCAGTCTACCCCAAAATCCCAAGAGATGATGTCATGAAGGGAAATAATGATGGAAAGTGGCAAGTATGGTCGTGAGTGGCATGATGACTCATCAAAGGAAGCTCCCAGAAACAACCCATCCTAAGGGTGACCATCTACTTGAGTTCCCCAAGCCAACCACCAACATTTAAACAAGGTAAAATGCATAGTTTCCAAAGTATATGTCTCATAGTAAAAAATAACCTCTTATATGCAATCTAGAATGCCTCAAATATTAAAATGATACCCACCATCATACCTGACTTGTACAACATGGAGCAAGATCCAAGTAACCTGTGGTGGAAAGTTGGTGTGGATTATAACCAAGTGCTAGGTCATTGTGGTGGTGATGCGGGTCTCTATCTTTGAAAAGGGATATTGTTGGTCATGTGGTCTCTCGGTAGTCCATATCTGCAACCTGAGGGCCTCAAGACATAATATCCTTAGTTATCCACAAAATGAGGATAACATCTGGCTCCTACTTGGGGATATGTGCTCGTCGTAGAGTGCATGTGAATCACAACATGTCCCGGTATACCTATGCCTACAATGAAACATCAAACTTTCAAGTGAAGGATGGCCTACTCACCCTCATTCTCATTTTGTCATAATCAAAACCAACTAAGCTAGAAAAATAAAATTTTGACAAAATTTCTAACTAAGTATATATATATTATGATGAAATCAATAATGCAAGTAGAGAAAAATGAAAATGAAATGCAAATAAACTAATATGAGCAAACAAAATGCAAGATGCAAGAAATCAAAATGACTTACCTACTTACCTGGGGTCTTGGGACCCTAAAGATGAAGTCTTGAAGGTGTCATGTGAAATTGTACAACCAGTGAAAACACTTGATCATCAGACGAAGACATTTCCCCCCCATGCTTAATCATGTGAAACAACAAAGATATGTCCAACACATAGTAATCATGAGCATAAATAAACATATAATCAATCATGAAATAAAATTCATGGAGATGGGTGGGACGGAGGAAATCCCGCTGAAAAGATAAACCACAATCTCGATTGTCCTGAAACTCTCATCTGCAAGCATAGACAGAATCTCGATCTATCCATATCTAGAGTGGATTGGCATATGTAGATGATGGATCATCTTCATCCTGATCAACACAATCACTTCTCCTCGAAGACTGAGAAGATGTGAGATAACTCAAGAAGACCCCATGCTTCACCCAAGGGGAAGAAATGAGGTACAAGGCGGGCTCACATCTATAAGAAGAAAAACACTACCTCTTCATCTGTGAATCCTCGTGAGAATATCCAAGATGAAAAAACTTTCGCTTAGTAGAGTGAACCTCTGATTTCCCTAGGATGGATATGTCTTGGTACTCTTCCAAAATCAAGGGTGAAAATGTCTGAAAATCCTCATAGAAAAAATATGTATCCACAAAAGGATATGCATCACCATGAATATGCTATGACAAGTCATTCTGAAATGGATCGAGCAAATATGTGATCATCTCACCATCACCATCCCTAACATTTGAGTCATATATGCACTAAGACCAATCCTTTGTTTGGGGGTTTCCCTCAACGTCGTAAGTGGGATTTCCGTCAAAGGTGAAAATGGTCATGTCCCATCCATGTTTTCCAATATATATGAAAGTGTCAATATGTTTATCAAGTGTATCTGGGGGCTCTTCTAGTTCTCCTTCAATTCCAAGATCATGGAACATGCAGTCATCAAGATCCTCAAAAGGGTCATAACTCATAATGTTCTCTTCTTTATGCATAG
>ML789098.1:813243-835524 GCA_009831015.1 Picea engelmannii | reverse complement strand
ATTTTGATGGCCGAATGTGTAGTTCTTTGAAATACCTTTCCAACGAGTTATCATGCACCTAAAATGGAGGTCGTATGAAAAAGTTACGACCCTTGGAAGTTGAGGTACCAAATTACACCATCATACCCATAGGGTCCATATGACTTTGGAATTTCACCTTCTAGGGTTAGGTTTTTGGATGTCTAGAGTTTTGGCATTCATGAGTATTATCAAAAAATCCTCTGGAGCCTCATTGTAATCCATTCTTCTCATACAGATTCACATAGAAGCCATATCTCTTCTCAGAGATAGCTACCACCATTTGAGCAAGTGTTTGAGATTTGCAGTTTTATAGTTTCATCCTATTTCATTATTTAATAGAATATATTGTTCACTAGATATTTGTGTTATTCTTCATTTCTCTATGTTTATTGTATTCATTTTTTTAATCAATTTTTTTCTCTCCTAAATCCAAATCAGTGGTATCAGAGCGGTATGATCTTCATTTATTTTTCTTCATGCATATCCCCGACAAGATCTCGATACAAGAAGTTGGAACTCAAACCAATCGAGCCATTACAAGATCGGTCGTGCCGAGCCCGAAAACAACCCATGGGGGAAAAAATAAAGTTGATGGAGCAGGAGATCCTATTAAAATGTTTCTCGAGGAAGCTCTCGCACGAAAAAGGAACGAAATGATGGACAACTTCGCACAGATATTTCGACGTCTGCCCACATGAGAAGCATCTTCATCAAGTGGCCATGCAACCCCCTTCAAGGTACATGTAAATTTTGATATTCCATTATTTTAAGGACTGATAGATGAATATTTCATAGATAAATGGTTTAATCTAATTGAAGGATATTTTTCGGTCCACAATTTTTGAAATAGGGAAAATATCACTTTTTCACTCCTCAAGGTCATTCCCCATGTTAAAGATTGGTGGGATACTTACTCTAAGAAAAGGGTCATGGAGGAATATACAATGTTTATGGTGGCCCCTACATGGGATTCCTTCCTGGATTCCATTAAAAAACAATAGTACCTTGTTGGAAGCTATGAGGACCAGTACACCAAATGGACCATCCTACGTTAAGAAAGGGACTAGACAATACCATATTTCACCAGTATTTTCCATACCCTACACACCAAAATGGGTATCAAAGAATTTGAGCGTCGTCTGGTGCTCAAATAATGCAACTGTTTTCATAGATACATTCAAACAAAAGTGGATTTCCTGGACATCGCCTCATTGGGAACGACTTGTAGATACGTTGTCAAGATCGAGTAGAAATTTAAGCAGAAATGATGAGAGTTTGGATCTTCAAACCCCTCATATACGAAGCAGGGAAGATGCATCCCAAACCCACACAACAAGGGACCAAGTCGAGATGGCCATCCTTAGGACAAGTAGTCCAATATGCAACACAAGAAGGGAAATGAGAAGATGAAGGACATAGGAAAATGGTGTGAGTACCATAAAAATACTTGGCACAACATTGAAGAATGCTTCTCCAAGCAGTCCCTCATGGTTGAGTTGAATTCTTCTGAGTCAGAGGTCGATTCTAATTCAGAGTCAAATCCTAAAAGAAGGAAGTAGATTATCTATGTTGAACCCAGTGCCACTGTCACTACCACCAAAGTCTGACCAAGCGAACCATAAGAACCAAAGGAAGGGGAATGCCTCTTTCACTCATAGATGTGGGTCAAGGGGGCTTCGACTCATTTCATTGTCGACAACGGTAGTCAGAAGAACATGATTTCAGCAGAGGTCGTCAAGTGGTTGGACTTTCCAACAACACCGCACCTACAACCCTAAACCATTGGCTGGATTCGCCAAGGAATAGATCTCTTTATTAGCCAACAATGTTGTCTGCCCTATGATATAAATCCTTTCAAAGATGAGGTACTGTGTGATATTTCTCCCCTTGAAGTTTGTGATGTTATTTTAGGAAAACCATATTTGTGGAAGCATCATGCTATGTATGAGTCTAGACCCCACAATGTTATTATTACTTTGGGCAGACAATTGTACAAGACCCCAGAGGTAGCACCGCTTGCTTGTATTTATTTAATATCTTCTAAGTAATGCATTAAGGTCATTTCACAGACTGAGAAGTTCATATTCTTTGTGATCCATGCTCACAGTAAGCATAAGGTCACCGCCACATCCATGGCCTCTACACAACACCTCTCTTTGCAGTAGAATCAAGTGGACGGGATCATGGAAGAATACAAAGAAATCTTCGCCTCACCCTATAGGGGTACCGACACACTGCCAAGTCAAACATCCAATTGATTTGACCCCCGTAACACTTCTACCTAATGGACCAGTCTATCGACACTTGCTGATGGAGAATGAAGCAATTAGGTGTAATATCTAAGAGATTCTTCAAAAGGGGCACATCAGGCCCAACTCCTCCCCTTGCGGAAGCCCGATTGTACTAGTGCAGAAGAAGGACAGGACTTGGAGACTCTGCATTGATTACAAAGACTTAAACAAAATCACAGTCAAGAACCGCCACCCCATTCCTAGGATTGATGACCTTATTGAACAACTCAAGGGGGAAAATTTATTCAGTAATATTCACTTGAAGTCTGGCTACCACTAGGTTCCCATTGAACCCACTAATGTATGGAAGACAACCTTCAAGTATAAATAAGGTCTCTACGAATGGATAGTCATGCCCTTTGGCTTAGTAAATGCACCAACCACTTTCATGAGGTTGATGGATGATGTATTGAAAATCTTCACCAACTCCTTTGTGGTAGTATATTTGGATGACATCCTCATCTTCAACAGATTGTGGGAGGAGCACATGCGACATATTTAAGAGGTTTTGAGTACTCTGAAGCAACACAAGCTTTATGCCAACTTGGAAAAATTCTCTTTTGGCATGAACATGGTCCAATACTTGGGATACATTGTTGATGATCATGGGGTACATGTTAATCCAGCTAATATCCAAGTCATCCGTGACTGGCCAGTCTTGACCACGCTGACCGAGCTTCAGAGATTTTTGGGACTAGTCAACTGCTACCGACAGTTCGTGTTGGGATTCTCCCAGATTGCATGGGCCCTCAGCCAAGTGACCAAGGGTGGTTGTGGGGCCAAGTTAGTGTGGGGGAAGGAGAAGCAACGAGAATTCGATGATCTGAAGCATCACTTGTGCTCAGCTCCAGTACTCTCCTTGATCGATCTGCAACAACCATTCGAGGTTGAGACTGATGCATCTAACTATGTTGTGGACACAATTCTCACTTAGCACAGGCATCTTATGCCCCAAATTTATGATACATATCCAAACTTCACCATCACATATCAATTGTTGGGTATAGGTGCAATTGTCACAGATTTTCACATTCAGGACGAAATCTTATTCCACTTGGGCCATCTTCATGTTCCTACAAGAGAGCATGAAAATACGATTTGAGAATCCCACTACAGTCTGGTGGCATGACATTTTGGCATAGAGAAAACTGTGGTCATTCTTAAGAAACATTTTTATTGGCCAAAAATTCGACATGAGGTCAACAAATATATCATATCTTGCATTGTCTGTGCCATTGCCAAGCTTGCCATCAAGAATCAAGGCTTATACATCCCTCTTCCTATTCCCGAGAAGCCTTGGGAATCCATATCAATGGACTACATGTTTGGTTTTTCATCCACCAAGAAAGTAAATGACTGTGTGTTTGTGGTCATTGATCATTTTTCGAATATGGAAATCCTCACAGCCTATAATAAGAATTTCATAGCGACAGATACTGCCAAGCTCTTATTCAAATGAGTGTGGGTCCACTTTGGGATTCCATAGGCCATCATCTTCGATCGAGACAACAAGTTCCTCAACACCTTTTGGGTGAGTCTCTGGTCTCTATTGGACACCAAGCTCACACAATCCACTGCTTTCCACCCCCAAACCGATGGCCAAAAAAAGGTCTTCAATTGGATGATTGTGCACGTCATGTGCATGTACAATTATAAGCATTCACATACATGGGACGAGAGTCTCCCGTATGTCCAACACAGTTACAAAATGGCTCTCCATAGTTCCAACGACCATAGCCCATTTCAGGTGGGTCTAGGATTCCAACCCTTGGGACCCATTGATGTTGCACTTCCTCTTGCCACCGCACAGACAGACTCTTCCCCTAGTCAGTCTATGATCGACAAAGCCACCATATTTATTGAGCGGATTCAACACATCCACCAACAAGTCCAAGAGATTTTGCAGAAATCTGATGCTAAGTACAAGAAATTCCATGATTAACACAAGGTACCACACTAGTTTCAAGTTGGCGACAAAGTATGGTTACATTTGCAGAAGGAGTGTCTGACCGGGCCACATCGGAAGCTTCACCCACTTTGTTATGGGCCTTACACTATCACCAAGGCTATGGGTAGAAATTATTTTGAGCTCAAGACTCCACCCTTCCTTGGTGTGCATCCAATATTCAATGTGGACCTCCTTCGACCATATTTCCCCCCATTATTTGACACCTACGAGATTGCAGAACAACTGACACCGACAGAGCTCAACCCTGACTACATGGAACAAGCATCCATTGGTCAGATAGTGTACACATAGGTCAAGGGAACTCACCAACAACGGATCCAACTTTATCAGGTTGTCAAGGAAGGGAAACTCCTACACCAAGGAAAGTGGCTCACTTGGGGCCAAATCTAACAAAAGTTTCCTCAACTGATGGGGTAACGCAACACAATGGAGACCATTTCTTCCTAAAGGGGGAGGATTGATCCAGGTGGATATTGGTGGCCACCCACCTATTCCAATCAACTTCTCCTGTCCTTTTTTTGTTAAACACATTATTATGTACTACTTTATAATTGTGAGTTCTACACTTCTGGGGTTGTCGGAAGCCCCACACATCCTCCAGGTGGATACTGGTGGCCTCTCGCCTAATCCAACTGACTTATTTTGTATGCTTTCATGTCATCACATCTTGCTGTACTTCTAGGGTCATTTTGGGGCCCTAAACGTTGTTTTTTTGGCTCGCCACAGTCAAACTATAGACAAACTCTAAGTTTGATGGCGAAATGTGTATCTCTATGAAAGACCTTTCCAACATGCTATCACACACCTAAAACAAAGGTCGTATGCAAAAGTTACGAACCTTGGAAGTTGAGGTACCAAATTACGCCAACTTACCAATAGGGCCGACATGACTTTGGCGTTTCACCTTCTAGGGTTAGTTTTTTGGATGTTTAGGGTTTTGGAATTCATGAGTAATATCAAAAAGGACTCTAGAGCCTCATTTTAATTCATTCTGCTCAAACGAATGCACATAGTAGCCACATCTCTTCTCAGAGATAACTACCACCATTCGAGCAAGTGTTTGAGTTCTGTAGTTTTATAGTTTTAGCCTATTTCATTATTTAATAGAAGATATTTTTCACTGGATATTTGTGTTATTATTCATTTCTCTGTGTTTATTGTATTCAGTCCGTTAATCAGTTCATTCCACTCCCAAATCCAGATAACTTCCAAGGTGTTCTTCAACTGTTCAATGGTCTTCCTTTGACTTCTTGGAATCTTCTTCTTCTCTGAGAAAAGTTGTCCGGGAGGGAATATCTCTCGCTGCTACCAAAATATCCTCACAAATTAGTGTTTGTGAGTTCATCCAAAATTCCTTTGAGAATTATATACCACTTATTTGTCTAGACATATTTTCATTTATAAAGGACAATATTAGCAGAATCTTCTACAAATAAAGAATAATGTTTATAAATTTAGATATCTCATGTTTTTTTTTAACTTTATAATATTATGTGGTGTAGTAAATATAAGTTTACAAATTATTTAGCAAAAAATTAGTGTTTTTGAGTTCATCCAAATTTCTTTCGAAAATATTGTACCACTTAAACATATTTTATTATAAAGGAAAATATTAATATAATCTTCAACCAATAAAGAATAATATTTAAAATATTGCGTAGAGTAATATTATATGAATTTGAATAATATTTATAATATTGTCTAGTATAATATTATATACATTTTTGTATTGATTGAGAGATGATATGTACAACAACATATAAGTTTGGAGAGTGATATGATGGAGAGTTTCTTATTTTTTAAATTGTTTTTTATTTTATTTTTATTTTTTTCTATTTTTTTAATTTGTGTTTTTTAATTTGTGTTTTTTTGTTTTAATTTGGTTGTTTTTTCATTTTTAATGAAAAAATGGTTTTTTTTTTTCATTTTTAACCAAATAATGAATTATTTTTCATTTATTCATTTGTTATTTTTCAAATTTTTTTTTTTTAATGTATTTTTTTCCCTAAAACAAAATCGTAATTTCTCTTTTACTAAACAAAGAAATACATTCCATAGACATCAAGGGAGCACACATCATTTTTTTAATGTAAATTAAAAAAAAAATAATTAATTAATTTTTCTGCTAACACCACTTTCGATTTAGGAGTCAATTTCAAGGCCTTTTTTGGCAATAGTATATGTTTTTAAGGCCACAATGCTAACCAAGTCATAGTTTTAATTCCAAAAATAAAGTTGGTGCTACTAGTAGCATCACTTTGCAATTCGAGGGAAATTTTAGGGTTTTTTTATCGTGTCAAAGCTGCGATTTCAAACAAGTCACAATTTTAGCGCAATTTTAGCCACCCCCCCCCCACAAAAAAAAAAAAAGGGTGCTACTGGTAGCACCACTTTTTGATTAGGAGGTAAAACCCTGACCTCTAAAAAATGAGAACTCTGGAGAGTTCTTGTTAAGTTGGTAACTTTTTTTTTCATGAATTAATTAAAATTTTGATAGACAAGTCAATACCCACCTAGTGCCTAGTCGACACCTAGTCAACAATGAGTCAATGACCAATCATCAATGAGTCAACGTCCATGCCATTGCCATGCATCATGTGGTCATTGGATACTAGAAGCTGCCACATATCATCACATGATTGGTCTCCATGTGTCCTCGTGTGATTGGATATCCAGTCTGTCACATGTCATAGTGCCATATGATACCATAGATCAACACATGTCATGATTTCAATGGCTACCACATGGTGTGATTTCATTGGTTTCCATGTGTCATGGAATGGTTGGTTAACACATGTCGTGATGTGACTGGTTAATGTTAAAATGGAGAGGGACTTAGGATAAATGTTAAGGAAGGAAAATTGAACGAGAGAGGAGGAAGGTCGTAAGGGAGGAGAGAGAAGTGGGTTGGTAGGTTGTCAGGTCAAGGGAGGCGTGGAGGGATAAAGGGTATGAACTTGCAAAGGTATGTGAACCTGCAGTGGATGGAAGAGAGATAAGGAATGGGAAGTGGGGTAGGAAAAATGACTAAGGAAAGTGGATCAGTCGGTCTGAAGTGAATCTTCGAAGGAGTGAAGTGAGGGAAAAAAAAAGAAAAAATCTAATTGTGGGAAGAATATGGAGTAATGGGAGGAGAGATGGAGGGATAAGGAGATAAGAAAAATTATAAGTATGAAGAGTATAATATAAAAGAGGAGGAAGGAGTGTGTAAATAAATTTGAAAAAGGAACTAAATATAGAAGAGAGGAGTGGAGGGAAAATGGAGAAAACTTCTAAGTGTCTAATAGAGTATAAGAGAGGAACAAGGGAGGGGCACTTACTGTGGAAGAGTGGAGTAATGTAGCTCTAAGAAAATGTTGAGTTCCAAGAAATTAAGGAAATAAACTTGTTCTAAGAGATTGAGAGAGAAGTCCCAAGAGATTAATGGTTCCAAGAGAATAATGCAGTTCCAGGAAAATGATCATGGTTCCGGGAATTCTTAATTCCAAGAAAAATTAACTTTGTTGCATATTGAAGAAGCACTTTTTGGGAGGTTCGACGAAAACCTAGATATCTTGAGCATACAAACTCAGATTCTGAATCTGTAGAATGTGTGATGAAAATGAGACCGAGGGCTATGCAATGAAATTATAATTTTTCAAAATTTTCTTCTTCTTATATCAGTTATTTTTTATTATTCCAAGACCGAAAAAATAGAGGTGACCAAACTTTTGATCAACAACTAGCTCCAACTGCGGAATAGTAACTCCCTGTGGGTTTATGCGAACACCAAAATATGAAGACCAGATGCCTTCTCCATTGGGCTATGGAGTCATTTTCAAAGTAGATTCTTGTAATTCTTTCTCTATGAATTTATCTTCAAATATTTCCTCCACTTGGAAACTGCTTTATTGTGTAAAAAATTGACTGAAGAAGCAAACTATGTACAAAGAATATCTACCTACCCTATTCTACTTGGAGGAAAGGAACATTTTTAGGTGTAGGTATATTTCCAATGGAGCCATTCAAGCATCCATCTGATTTGTGGAATTAAATCCATAATTGGGAAACATATCGAGGTTAGTACCAAAGATTCAGGGGCATGTAGAAAGTGTGTTGAGGAAATATTGATCCAAATGTAACCAAAATATGATTGCATTGCTTGGACAATAATGCTTTGGAACCATGATTCAATGAAATCAATTCTTGGTTTCTCAAGAATGTTACTGTCTTTGATTGGATGAGAAGTTTCCAATCTAAGAATGCTTTCATGTCTCTCCTCATTACTAACCACATCCAAGATTCTTGATTCATTGGAAATGTATTGAAATCATTCTTCCTTCATGGAATGACAATCTTACCCATCATTGTTCTCAAGATTAAGTTCTTCCACCAACTCTTTTTGCTAGGAATGTTCTTGGGGATTTTCATCATATGTTGCAACATTTTCCACATGAGTATGTTTGATGAAATATTATTGTACATTTGGTGGAGGCTCCTCAATTTAATATTCAAACTCGCTTCTCAAAAGATCCTCATATGGAATATATGAGAGGCTGAGATATTGCTCTTGAAAATTGGAATTCCATTTTCATTTTCAGTAGTATGAATTGATTCAGAAAAATATTCCAATCTTTGATTATACTTTTCTTACAAATTGACTTCATTGTATTGTGTCCATATGGGAGAGGGTGGGTGGGAAACAACATTGAAATCATCAACAAAAACATATGACTTCACTCTTGGGATGAACGTTTCAGAAAACGAAGTTTCTAACACATCCCAACAGGTAATGGTTCCAAACAACAATGAATTGTACCATTCAAGAACATTCCCACACAGAGTTTGTAAAAATAATCTACATGTAACATTGTCTTCAATGAAATTGAAAAAATCACATGTACTTTTGAATCTAAACAATTGTTGCTCTGCATCTTTGTAAATATTTACAAAGAATGTGGAATTGTTTTCAATAGGAATATCACGCATATGAAAATATACTTCTGGCATATTTAAAGGGATTCTATGCAATTGACTCTTTCTTTGGATAATTATTCATTTTTTCTAAATCTTGTAAATCCATTGATGGGCTTGGTGAAGAAGGTAAAGGAGCATCATGACATGAAAGAAACACATTAAAGGAGTAATGATATAACTCTTCGTAATATTCTTGAATCCTTTCAATGGAGTTTTCATGGAATTTGAGAGTTCTTTCAATGGAATCACTAGGGAGTTCATCCTCCTAAATATTTAATCGTTCTTGGCTCTTTTTGAGGTCATCCAAATATTTCTGAATAATATTTTTATAAATCCCTTGCATTTAGAACAAGAAACTATCTTTTTGAATTTTCTTTTCAAAGATTTGAACCATGGAGACTCTGGTTCTTCAATCAAATCTTAAACAAATCCTTAGATATATTGAAAATAAATTGTTCCCAAGTATGGTTGCCAAAAATGTTGATGTCTAGATCTGTTAAGGGCCAAACAACAACCTCACGAGGATATGAATCCCCCTTCATTTGTATAGAGTTAGCACTCCTCTTTGGATAAAATATATATCTTTCATATCTTGTATTAGGGAGAATGCTAGACAACAAACCTCAAATATTTATTTCTTTAATTTATACATGGAATGGCTCTTGATAACCGGATTTTCCCTTTACGTGCAATAAGTAACTTATTAACAATTAATATATTGAAGAAATGATTCAATATAATAATATGTGTATACTCAACATCATTTATGAAATCCTCTAAATCACATGCAAATAGAGGATACATGTATTTATTCTCACAATAAAAAGGATGAAGTGGTTTTGATAATTTCAGAGAACTTTAAATGAGTTTTGCATTCATAGATGAAACAATTTGATGGGAATACTTAAAAAATATCATTCTTAGATACCTCAAGATTTGATAAATCATTAAAGTAAAACCCCAAAGTAGTTCTCTATGTAGTTTCATAAAGATATTCAACAATTAAAAACATCTCAACAAACAAATTGACTAATGCTTGAAGATATGACCTTTGAAAAATTGTTGCTTAGCATTCGTTCATCAAATATCATGGGTTAATCTTGTCCCTTCATTCTAATTCAACTTTTCCATTTAAAATTTGTCTTTACCTTAATAAATGATATCCCACATGAATTTTTGGTATTGAGAACTTAGTGTATATATTGAAAAGTTTACCATACTTTTCATGTGAAGCATATGGAGACTATGGAAACTTGGAGATTTGACCTTAGGAGATTTCATGAAATAATTAAAATTTTGATAGCCTAGTCAACAACCACCTGATGCCTAGTTAGCAATGAGTCAATGACCAATTAACATTGAGTCAGAGTCCATGTCATCTACATGTGTCACATTGTCATTGGATACCAGAATCTACCTCATGTCATCACATGATTGGTTTCCATGTGTCCTCCTGTGATTGGATATCAGGTATGCCACATGTTGTAGTGCCATATGATACCATAGATTTCCACTTGTCATGATTTCAATGGTTGAAATATGGATTGATTTCATTGGTTTCCACGTGTCATGGAATGGGTCATTAACACATGTCATGATGTTATTGGTTAATGGTAAAGTCGAGAGGGACTTAGGATAAATGTTAAGGAAGGAAAATTAAACAAGAGAGGAGGAAGGTCGTGAGAGAGGAGAGAGAACGAGGTTGTCGGGTTGAGGGGGATGTGGAGGAATAAGGGGTGTGGACCCATGGAGGTGAGAGAAATCATGGTGCATGGAGGAGAGATAAAGAGTGGGGAGTGAGGTAGGAAAAATGACTAAGGAAAGTGGATAGATCAGTCAGATGTGGAGGGGAGAATTTGAATGACAAGAGGGATAAGGAGGGTGTGAAGTGAACCCATGAAGAGTGAAGTGAGGGAAAATACAAAGAAACAATTCTAAGTATGGGAAGGATATGGAGTAAAGGGAGGAGATATGGAGGGATAAGGAGATAAGAAATGTTTTAAGTATGAAGAGTATAAGAGAAGATAGGAGGAAGGAGTGTGAAAATAAATTTGAAAAATAAACTAAGTATAGAAGAGACCTGAGTGGAGGGGAAATGGAGAAAAATTCTAAGTGTGGAATAGAGTATAAGAGAGGAACAAGAGATGAACTTAGTGTGGAATATTATAAGTGTGGAAGAGTGGAGAAGAGTGGAGTAATGTAGCTCCAAGAAAATGTTGAGTTCCAAGAAATTAAGGAAAGGAACTTGTTCCAAGAGATTGAGAGATAAGTCCCAAGAGATTAATGGTTCCAAGATACTAATGTGCTTCCATGAGAATGATAATGGTTACAATAATTCCTAATTCCAAGAAAAAATAGCTTTGTCTCTTATTGAAGAAGCGCTCTTTAGGCGATTAGACAAAAACATGGATATCTTGAACATACGAATTTGGATTTTGAATCCGTAAAATGTGTGATGAAGCTGAGACTGAGGGATACACACTGAACTTATAATCATTCATTTTTATTTTTATTTTGAAATTTTGATATCAATTTTTTTTATTATTATTCCAGGAGAGAAAAAATAGAGGTGACAAAAGTTTTGATCAACACCGCATTAACCACAAGTTCAGAATATCCAAAAACAATGAGATGATAAAAACCAATAATAAAATCATTTTCAATCCCAAGAATCAAGGATTCAAATTATTTAAAATTATTAGTACAAGCAAATTCCAGTCTGTAAGAAAAATTATGAATCTTTCCCACATGAGAATACAATACTATGTCGGATCCATTACCCTCACTTGAAAATGCACCATCAAAATGCATGTGCCACATTCCATCTTTAGGATATGGAGGAGGTGAAACATAATTGTTATCTTCTTCCAAAAAAATAGAGTATACACCCATGTCTTCCTCGATATAATTTACATGAAGTTGTGGAAGACTTTATATATAAGGAGATATTCATCTATCCCTAAGAACAATGATGATATTTCCATTCTTGGCAAGGGACATGCATGTCCCATCCAGTGAAATATATCCACCAGTCAATGTTTTCCATACTCTTCCCAAAATAATGGAATAGTTGTTGACTAGCATGTCAATCACTTAAAAATTGCAAGTGGTTTTTATCTTTGGGTGAGCATAAAAAACTATGGGCACGTCCTTTATTTCATCGATCACAACTTTTTTTTGACTATTTCAAGACAACATATGAATTTTCATTTGTACATGAAAGACCTAGCTCTTCCATGATGATATTAGACGTGAAATTAAGACCTGATATTCCATCAATTAGGAAGCAATAAACAATTTTATCTATTATATTTACAAATAAATAGAAGGGAGGATTTTTAGCATAACTCCTAGGATTATATACACCTACTTTATTTATGTACATTCCTTATTCATTTTTCTCTTCAGAAAAACTAGAAATAGTGGAAGTTTTACCTTCCATGAAATCTTTCAAAGTCATTTTTTGTTTAGGGATGGTGACCATATCCAATAAATATTCATTTTCTTTTATTGCAGCAAATTGTTTTAGAATATTGTACTTAGATGAATAAGATTAACTATAAACCTCTTGACTTTGGGTACCCCTTGTAACATGAGGGTTATCTTATTGACAGGATGAGATAAGAGAAAGACTAGTCTTGGGAGGACCACCCTTTCCTTTGTTTGCATAAGATTTGTTTTAGGTATCAAACATCATGACATCATATTCTTAAGCCCAATATAAGGAAACGATAGCTGTATCAACTCTTTTTCTAAAGATACAGTCTCTTGCACTCTTTTTGACCTCACAAGTGTTTTTATTGTTATTATCTTCACAAAAATTGCACTAGGTTCTTGGAAGAATAGCCTTATGATGAAAATTATTAGGCTAGTTTCTAAAGGCCGCCTAGGAAGAATTTTCAGCTGGAGCATAGGTCAAAGTCACCCATTTTCTCTCAAAATCAGGCATTTTATTGCTCATATCCTATACCAACTATAACACAATTGACATGTCATTATGTTTGACAAAGTCTTCAATAGGAAGACCTGTTCTTGCCAACTTTTCCTCAAATTCTAAACAAGTCTGTAATGTAGATCCCAGGATGTTAGCATTCTTTTCCTTTAGACTATGATGATAGGTAGAAGGAAAAGTGATATAATAGTGCATTAATGCAACCTAATTATGAGGTCTAATGATTTCTGGAATTTGATTGTATAATTTGGCGAAACACAAATTGAAAGATTTAATAGTCTCACCTTCATTATAAACAAGTTTTTTGTAATCTCTAAGAAGGTCTTCCATATTTTGAGGTTGACCATAGGTATATTTGAACCAATATGATAATTCAACCCAAGTTGTGAAGATTCTGGGTGGTAATCCAAATATTTCAGTCATAGCCTTACCTTTTAGTGAATTTTGACAAAAAATCTCATACAAGCATCATTTTCATTTGCTCCAATATCGTGGCATGCATTTGAAAAAGAAATAAGGTGTTCTTTCATTGAAATAATTCTATTACTAGAAAACTTAGGAAAATGATCTTTGAATTTAGGGAGAGGTGTAGTGGTTGGAGACAAATCTACAAGAGAATACACATGCCATGGAGTATCATTTGCATCTTCTTCAAATTTAAATAAACCATATTTTTGATGATCTAATCAAGATTTGAAGTCGATACTACAAGATTGTAGTGACTATACATACTTTCAATTAGAGAAGAAGATAATGCTTGTGAAGAAGTGGATCCACTTGTACTAACAAAACTACCAGATGAAATCATTGTGGGTTTCCTGGGAGGAAAGAATATTGAAATGCTTGTTACTTCAAAAGAAGAATATGAAAAAGATATTATAATTTTAGGTTGAATATTCTCTAAAACTTCATTTTTCCTTCCTATTTCAAGGCAATGATAGAATTCAATAGATTGGCCTATTATTTTCCTTGATATATGGGATTGGGTGGAGATAAGACAACAATTTACTAAGGAATCCTATTTCGAGCTTGCCTTTGAAGGGATTCTCTTTGATCTTGAATCTCAACATCATGGGCTATAGTCTCGCAAGAATGTTAAAGTTCTTCATGGGTACAAGTAGTTTCAATAATAAAATAAAAATAAAATATGCAATATTTCTTTGATCGAGAAACCTTATATTATGTTGATGTCGGGAAGGAAAATTCATTAATCAAATTTAATAAAAATCAGAACATAAAGAACTAGAACTAGAGAGTAAAATATCACTCCCTAGTATGGTTTCCAAATAAATGTTGACGAGAGGAATGGTAATATCCTCACTCAAGTAATTTTTAATATCATTAGGCTATATGAGATAGGCAGGAATGTTACCCTGAGCTTATAACCTATTCAAAAATATCAATCAACCCTCAAGAAATAAGCTCATGGGTCTGATGTTATTACTAAATTGTATACTTTACTGAAAATAAATTTAAAAATTATAAAAAGTGTTTTTGAATAAATTTTATAAGAATTTAAATGAATAAAAACAAGAACACATACATATAAAAACTAGTAAACCACAAGTCTCAAATTGAGAAGAAACCAGAAATGATTTTATTGATGACTTTTTTGAGTTACAACCAAATTTCTCCTTACAAGCCCCTGCAATGGTTTGGACTAGAATTACACTTATAATTATAATATATAATTTTAAAGCATACAAAGACAACTGGTTAAAATAAAAAATACCAAGACTGAAATAAACTGTATCAATTCAAGCTACAAGCACATCAAAGTTTTGACTCTGCAAAATATCCTTAATAAACATTGAAGATGCATTCAAAATTCTAATCAAAATAAACATATTGCCAAAATAAATGAATGACCTTCTGAAGCATGTCAGAAGTCTATGCTTCATAGTCCTTTATTTGCTTCCACCTTTAGAGTAATCTTGCTATCAAAAGGAGGACTTAGCTTTCATGAAACTCATAAATGAAAGAATGCATATCGAAAATATCAATTGAAACAAGAGAAAACCTTATCAGAAGTATCTCTCTCTATTTTCTCATGTCTTTCCTTGTCCATTCTCTCTTCCTTTCAATCTTCAAAAAGTAGTTCTCAAGTGATTCAACTATCTTTTGTTACTAAAATTAAATAATTTTAGTTAATAATGGGATGTAATTTATTTATGATAAGTATAAATAATAGTAATATATAATAACTAATAGATGGTGCCCTTATATGTATTTTTTATTTTTATTTTCAATATTCCATTGTTCCTCCATAGTTATTTAATATATTATGCACACACAATCATAAAAATATATATCAAAAGAAACCAAAGTAATCATGCTCGACAATTATAAACAATTGTATATCCTAAAAATTATATAAGGAATAATATAAGTTTCTCAAAAAATAATTATCATTTTAGTTGTCCAAAAATATGTTCCTTGAATGTTAGACTGATATGTGATCATGAAAATAAAATAAAGTCAAAAAAAATATTTCCTATTTGAAGTAGATTCTCTCTTTCTACTTCCTTTCGATAATGTTTCCCTATACTTGAGAAAATTTTCATCAACATATTTCTTCTCATCAACCTTTGACACTTTCGACTGCATATCATCAAATGCGATTTTATTTACATCATCCTCAAGTTTGGTAGGCAAGGAATTGATGGTGTAGGAGGATGTCTTTGATGAATCTGAATTGACACAAATAGTAGTTTTCTTTTCTCTACTTGGCTCTGGCTCAATAGCTAAATATGTTGAAAGATTGAGTTGTATATCATTGATGTCAACCCTTGAAGAAAGTCCAGTTGCAAATTATGGTAGCACCAACGATATGGTCATGGAACCCATATTTTATCAAGGAATAAACACATGAAGGTCAGTGTATTTGCAAATAAGACTATCATAGATGGATAGTACGCGTCATGTTGTTTCTGGTGATATAAGGTGGTACACCATGTAACTCCTTATGGTTGAGGAGATATAGATTTGTAAATATTGGAGGACCCTCAAGAATAATCTAGAAACTCCTAGAAGGTCAACTAGAAGTCAATTATTCTAGAAGTCTCTAGAATTTCTTCAAGAAGTTTTCTAGTCAAAGTGGTTGCAACACAAAGTTAATTTCGAGTAAAGTAGTTGTAACAAATAAATTATGAGTTTACTAATTATGGATAAAGTAGTTGCAACAATAATGTGGGTTAGCCCTAAAATAAGGAAAATGGGTAAAACAGTTACAAGATAGCCCCTAAAGGAAGGCACTTGGGAAGTATAAATAATATATCAAGAGACTCCCATTAACACCTATTGCACACATTGAATATCTATCTTGTGAAAGGTTTTTGGTAGGAAGTTTATTGAAAAATATGAGGCAATGAAGGAGAAGTGACAATAAAGTTTCATGACTGCAAAGGAGAGTGAAGTTTTTGGTGAAAAACCACGATTTATCTGATCCTCATAGGTAAGACTATTAGTGTCTCACGAGGCGCCCCCGAGGGTTGAAAAGGAATCGTCATGCGAGGCGCCCCCATAGGTTGCATATGGATCATCATGAAAGGCTCCGCTAGACATCAGGCTTCACCCTATGACATAAAGCCAGATCTGAAGGATGAGGTTTGCATCAGGATGCAGGAGCTAAGGAGAGTTTACAGACATGTGTGACAGGTTTCAGGTACATCAGAGTCATCTACAGAAGTAAAATGTATTATTATATGTTTGTTTAAGGTTGTATCTTGGTAATTTATTGAGGTATGGTCATGTGAGGTTGTGTATATTCTCTTGAGGTACTATTGGTTGTATGGTACATGTTGTATGCGACAGATCTGCAGAAGCACATTGTTGGTGCACTTTTTTTTTGTACTTGGCACACATTCTTGTGTATTTTGTTGAGGCATATCTTGTTTCATATGGTACATGTTTGAGGCAGTTTTGTAGAGATGTATTATTGAAGGTATTGGTACAGGTTGAAGTTGCAATAAGGGTTTAATACATGGTTTATGTGATAGTTCATTGTATGTTGTTTATGGATGTTGGTATATGTATGGCACATATTTAGAGATATATATTTGTGATTTTGGGTACATGGTTTGATATATACATTTGTGATAGTGGGTATGAGATCTATGTGATTAGATCTGATTGGTTGATGAGTTTACAGTGACATATTTTACAGTGACAGTTCTACAGTGATAGGATTTACAGTGACATGATTGAAAGAGTTTTTGGTAGAGACAATTTGGTCTCAATTTATATTTCAAGGTGGAAGGATGGTGCAAGGAAAGGGGGTTGTAGCCTCCTTCCGATTGGTGCCTAAAAACTAAGGTATTTGTAGATTCCTTCAGGTTGGAGCCTAAGAAACTAGGGGGTTGTAGCCTCCTTCCAGTTGTAGTTAAAAAACAAGGAAGTTGATTCTTCTTATGAATGTATTTCTTCTAACATATAAGATAAGCATTCCACAATTTTCTCTCACATTGGGTTTACATGTAAAATTATGGTGTACTGTGTACTTGTGTGGTTGCTCACTATTCACTGTTTATTTATAATTTTCATGATGTTTTGAATGCTATTGATGAACTGCTCATAAATTTAAACAATACATATTGTGGTTAAAATTAATAAAGTGCTAATACTGATTCACCCCCCCTCTCAGTATTCCAACAATTGGTATTGAATAAGGTCCTTCAAGAAAAAATCTAACCATTGGAAGGAGATATTGGATTACTCTAAGATTTGGGTACCATAGTTTTATGTCTAGGACTATGCCTTCTAGAGAAGAAAGATGAAAAATTATGTGCAGGCACAACAATTTGATGTATGGAGAGAAGTAGTATATGGATACAAAGAATCAACCACTCCCCCAATAGATATGGATGAAAAGAAACATGAAGAAAAAGGTTAAAGGGATATAAATGCTATTCTGAATGGTTTGAATAAATCAATACATGTCAAGGTTATGAACTATGAATCCACAAAATAAATTTGGGACAAACTTCAGAACATCTAAGAAGGAGATGCCAAAGTCAAGGGAGATAAAATTTAAACCCTTACAACCAGTCTCGAGCAATTCAAGATGAAAGAAGATGAAGACATTGCAACTTACTTTCTACAAGTTGATGAAGTAGTGAATGGTATCAAAGAATTGGGAGACACGATGAAAGGATGTGTTGTTGTTCAAAAGGTACTAAGATCTCTACCAATGAGATTTGATTCAAATATTTAAGCTCTAGAAGAAAGGGTGGATCTAGATACATTGACCATGGACGCATTATATGGGATACTCACAACTTATGTGGTGAGTATATATCAATATAACTCAGTCACGAAGGAAGCGATATTCAAGGCATCCAATAAGACAAAAAGGAAGAAAAATAAAAAATCCAAAGTCAGATTGTAGTTGTAGTGATGATTCAAAGAAACACGAAGAAATGGAAAACTTTGTTAGAAAGTTGAAAAGAGGAACCAAAAAATACAAAGGTATTCTTCCATTGAAATTTTTTAATTGTGGTGGTATTCGTCATTTTGCTTCTAAATTTACTCATAATAATAAGGAAAGCGATGAAGAAGAAGATCCTAAAAAGAAAAAGAAAAATCAAAAGGGTAGAAGAAACAAAAATAAATTATTCAAGAAAGGTCTCTACACCTAGGAAGATAGTTCATCATTAGATGAGGATGAAGACAGTGATAGTGATATTGAAAGGGTACTCTTCATGGAAGTAGAATATTTCGAAGAATATTTTGAAGAAGAAGGAGAAGTGAATCTTAGAGAATAATTAATGAGTGCACTAGAAGAGCTAAGGATTGAAAGAAAGAAAATAAAGTCACTCAAGGAAGAACTAAAAGAGAAAGAAGGATCTCATAGTTCCAACTTCGAAGAAGTCGAGAAGATGACTGTTAAGTTCAAAATCCAAGTAGAAGAAGACAAATGAATTAAATAAACACTCAAAGGCCAGTTAGATTAAAAGGAGAAGATGATCAAAGGCTTGGAAGAAGAAATATTCACTATAAGAAAAGATATTCAGAAGAAGAACATGTAGTAGAACAACACCAAAGTATTGGATGAGATCATTAGAAGTCAAAGGCCAAACCATGACAAATCCGGACTAGGATACAACTAGACAGAGAAAGTATGAAGCTCTAAGGAAAAAAAATAGAGAAGCTATGCAAAAAGAGTCAGAGGCTCTCCCGTTAAGGAAGAAGGCAAGAGGAACCAAGAATAATATTACAAAGACATTGCACCACCCTGAAGATTCAAAATTCAGAATCAGTAGCAGCCAACAATAGAAAGACCCCGAGAAGAAGAATGATTAAGAAGATAAACACTATTCATAAGATCTTCCACCCCCAGGTATCAAACTATTTTTCTTGGTTTATGTTATTCATGTAATACTTTTTTGCATAAATATGTGAATTTTAGAGCTAATACTAAGAATAGAAACAACTATGAAGGATACACAAGAAATGGTTATCCAAGAAGGTCTCATGAAGCACAGAGAAAAAGCTACAACATTTTGAATCTTTGAGCGATGAAGTAGAATGCTACAAGTGAAACAAATTTTGACACATGGCCAAAGATTAAAGATTGATTGTTCCTCCTAGAGAATCTGTAATACACATGTTTCCACCAGCTTGTAAATATAACTGTATTTTGCTAAAAAGGTAGTGGAAATATTTATTCTACTAATGTAAAAGGGAAAGTGTTGGACAATTGTTGAGGGGGATTTCCAAGGTAGATCATGATGCATGAGAGGGATGGTGAAGGGAACCAATAATGGTTGAGATGACCCCTACCAGACCAGTACTCTGTTGGATTTAAATTATTCATACCTAGAACAATCCTCTGACCCATAGAATTTAATTACCAGCCAAGCTGGTAGTTGGGAATTATTCCTCAAGAGTCAATGAGGAAATGGGCAGAGCACCCATCTGGAAAACTTCCTGATCTGACCCACAAAATTGGGATTCTGACCCACATAATATTTTGGAGGAAGGAAAGAAAAAGGAGGAAATTCATGGGAAGAAGAGAATAAGGAAAGAGGAATGGTTCTGGTGACCATTTCTGAAGAGGGAGAGCATGTGAAACTCTCTGGTTCTAAAGAGAACTGAAAAAAAAATATGTTTCTAAGTACATGAATTGTTGGGAAATGTTTTATGATCAAGTTGATAAATGTGTTTGTATAGAAGCGAGTGACCAAGGAAGCACTCATTGAATACCCCCTTGCCTGGTGTAGATAAAACCAATCCACCGAGTTCCTATGAGAGGAGGAGAGTAACCTTCATCCCTGGCTATTGTTGAACAGAAGGAAGAGTCTCTCTCAGAGAATCATGATCTATCAAGGGGGTGCGAAGTGGTAAATTCATCCAAGATTTATTGTGCCTATGGTTGGGAGGAAAAGGGTACCCCTTTCAGTAGTTGCATCACCATCTAGTTTCTAGATAAGTATATTTGGTTAAATATCTGTAGTGTTAAGTTCAAAAATACTTATAAACTATGTTTTAGAGCAATATGAGTTTAATTTTATGTTAAATGTTCCTGTTGAATTTTGGATGTGAATGTGAAAATGTTACAGCTCAGTTTTATGTTGGGAACAACTTCACATCGTGGCTTCTTGTGCCAAATTCTGGGAGTGAATGTGTGGCTGACTGAGTTTCACAGTTTAATTCATGTATAGGAAATGATGAGTGAACAATTGAAGTTTTTATTAAGCATCAAAAGAGAGAGAGTGTGTGTTTTTTTCATACTATTTTTTTATTCTAGTATGTCCTCAAATCTTATCCCAAAAAACTAAGATGATATCATACCTTTGTGGACTTTAGAAAATAATCCCAAATAGGGGAAAACATTAAAAGTCACTATAAATGGGTATTAAGGAAAAATAAGTAGGAAATAAACATAAAATTTCCTAATTGAATTAAAATACAAAAGCTCTCAAAAATTCTATTTTGGCATTAATAAACAATTATGCTAAACTTGTGTTGAATCTCCTACAAAATTGGGAAGAATCCCCTAAATTGTTGTAGGAAGTAAATTCTGGTAGAAATGTAAAATTTATGTGGGGGAAATTCTTGGTTTTAGGACCAATTTCCTTAAATTTTGGTAAGAATGGTGAAACACCGTAATAAGGAAAGGAATGCACATAAATAAGGGATTAGTAATTCTTGGTAAAAACTATTGTATCACCATGGAGAATTCCACTCCAAGAAAATATAGTAATATGGAAAAATGATTTAAACAAATAGATGTTTCCTGAATATAGGTGTATATATGTAAATGTATTTATATGTTTTATGGGAAAAGTTGAGCAAATGGTAAACTCTGGTAAAATACCAAAGTTACCATCTAGATATTCTACTAATTGAATAATAAGGTTGCAAAAAGTAATATTTCCAAACTATACATTTCTTAATTTGGTGTGTGAGTAATGGATATTGGAAGTTTCTTTCTCATGTGTAAAATTTATTAATTGCACTGAAATTTCCTAGTTATGAAATTCATATTGTACTCATACAGATCGACGATTATTGGAGAAACTTCATTAATGGATTTATATAAAGTCTCATATTTTTTTTTCTCAACGTAGGAGTATGTATAAAATTCATATTTCTTAAAGTAGTAAAGGATTAGAAAATATATGTATCTTCCTTTATCCTTTCAACTTGAAAATATTTATATAATACTAAATATTAAACTAAGCTCATTGGTGATTGGTCTTCGAAGTCCCATCCTCGGAGTGGAAGGGAGACTGAATGAGAATTAAGTCTGAATCCATCAGAGCGATGGCATGGACATTATGAAGTTTAAGTGAATTTTAAATATTACCCCTTCACTTTCTTGATTGGTTATTAGAGTAACAAGAAGGGTACATGCAAATTTACTCCGAAGGCTTCAACTTGTGATGAGAAATATGCTATAAAGTTTCCATATATTATAACAATTTTCCTTGCTCCACTGTGATTGGTTGTCGGATGGATATAAATAGGTGAGCACGTGAAGAAGGTATGAATTACCAGAGATTAAATTAAAACATGAAAAATTATATATATATATATATATATATATATAATACTTTTTATTCAGATCTTGTTTGTCAGAGATATGAAAA
>ML789098.1:573812-601525 GCA_009831015.1 Picea engelmannii | reverse complement strand
AAGCAAGAAAGGAATTACCAGGATATCTCCTAAAATGATTTCTTCCAGTAGCAAATGGATACGTGGGGTGTTCATAATATGAGCTAAATAGGTAGTTAAGATTTCCCCTGATACAAAAAACCTACGTGGAGCTATGGAAGGCACCAAAAGTGTGTGAGGCCATTAGATCAGACAAGTGAGTGGAGTATAATAGTGAAGTACAATTATCCCCAATAGAAAGAGATAAAAAATAAATATCTCAGCTCAAAAAAGAGGCTGGTTAATTTCTGAATGCATCAATACCAAATCTTTGAGTTAGCCTATTGTAATCCCGTGTTGTATGGAGAAGTCTCATGTGTCTTGTATATGATTGAATCTTAAATCTTAGTGCAAGGAACATATGTTTGTATTCCCATTTGTTATAATAATGAGATGAAGTATTATAGTTGTTCAACTCAGTTATTCAGAACTGTTGAGGAAAAGGTACGAAGAACCTTACTCAAACATTTTCAGATCTTGCTAGGCTAAGGCAAGATAATTGGAAATGTTACATGGAGTTTATAGCCTTAAATTCAAAACAATCACTCAATCCATAGATAATATGTACGATGGACCAAGGTTTATTTTATATATTATATGTAACTGTGAAAAATAAAGAAATAAAAAATATACATAATTGTGTACATGGATAAGAGACAAGGATAAAAGCAAAATCTGAAAAATAACATTAAGATACACATGTGAGATTGAAATCATAAATCGGATTTTTATATTAACTTCATTCTGAGATACAAAGAAAAATTCTCTTTACAAACCCCTGCGAGGGTGGCGACCAAAGTCATATTTAGAAGTCTCTTATGGGAACCATACAAAAAGACTCTAACAACAAAAGAAACCTCAAGCTAAAGATCTGGATCATCTTTCCATAAAAGTGTTGTCACTTGACTATGCAAAATATTATTTATCCACCATGAAATCTAATCTACTAACAAACAAGAACACAGAGACTGCCAAATATAGATCATACACCTTTAGAAACAAGACACTGAAAGATATGATTCAGTTTTGAATCTTGATGCCTTCAATAAGATCCTATTGTCATCAAGATGGTTTATGTTTCTAGTAAATTCACAATGAATGAAGAAAATAATTATCTCAGAAGTATAGAGCAGACCTCATATCATAATTTCCTCTTCTGTTCTCTGTCCCTTTGTCTCTTATTTTGATTGAGATTTTATTCTAACCCAATAAGTTAAGGTAGTTCAAGTACCTTTCTTTTGCTAAGATTAGTTATCTTAACTAATATGTTGATACAAATAAATAATAACACATAAATAAGGGTCTATTTAAATAATAACTAAATAGGTGGGACCCCTTGTCACTCCAATTTTCATTTCTTTAATGGTAATCAAAATATGAAATATAACACCTATTGGAACACACACAATTTTGAGCTTTTGAGTTTATAGTTTTCTCCTCCTTAGGAATAAAATTCTACACAAAGTGACCTTTTAATTTTAAATCAAATTCATAAGTTGTCATTTAATAATAAAGCACATACATTATCCGTCATTGATGATTTCCCTTAATTTGATCAAGCAATCCTAATAACCTTCGTAGTTCTGGAGCCGGCCGAGTTTTAAAGAATAAATCCCTAACGGTCGCTTCAGAGTCTCATGCTTAGGATGTTACCATTAGTATAAACAATAAAAACCTTGAATCCCCAAAACTCGAAAATAACAGTCTGCGATAAACCCTAATGAACTCATGAACACGAGTCATAAGACACAGGTCTTTTGAATCTTTTATAAGCTGACATGTGGCAATTTTTTTGAAGTTTCTGTTGGATGATTCACACACTCTTTGGTAACACGTGGCACCTACCTCTTCTTGACACATCATCTAGAATGACATCATCCCCACCACATCACTCTGGGAGATGACCCTTCGGGAGTTTAACAAAGAGTAAGTTCACAAATCACTGAAGTTTCGAATGTCGACGCATTGGACATTTCAAAGAGTAAAAAGAAATGAATGAAATGTCTAATAACGAAAGTTAAACCCGATTAATTAAGACTTAAGGAAGATTACTCTTAATTATTTACTTCATGGTTTCAGATTTCGAGAAACCTCTCTTGTGCTATTTTCAAAACACCGAAGTTTGAAATTCCAAAACACTCAAAGTTAATTCAATGTTTTAAAACGCGGTTAATTAAGTTGTAAAAGTGATTATTCAAAGGTTAATTACTCTGCAAATTCGGGATTCGGGAGACTTCCACCCTGTCACATCCAAAACTCCCGAACGTAAACTGTTGAAGTATCAATGGAATTTATGATTGATTAAAGGTAATGATTTTGAATGAATATTGTTGATCACCAGGTAGTCAATTCCATTGAGGGTAATAAATTCCTCATCAGTGAGTCTATACGAAAATCAATAAGCTCTTGTTTGAATAAAAGAACTTCAATTTCAAAATCATTTTCACCTTTCACAATTAGCAGTTTTATCTATTGAAAAACTCACGGATTTTCTCGGTAACTTGTAACCTCACTTTTTTTCTCTAGAGATTATGGCCCCACGGAAAATGGAAAGAAAACCCAATGCAACAGGAGAAGATTCAAACCTGAATGCAAAAATTCTATCGGACATTACTCCGTGAGCCACAGACACTGTTAAAAATTGGACACAAGTTTTTGATATCTTGGAGTGTGAAATCATCAATGGTCCAAAAGACTCTGTCGAATAAGAAGATGGTTCTTATGTAGCTAATATTATACACATAGCACAGCTAGAGCTGCAAAATATAGTTTCACAACCGCGAATCATGCCTTACAACGATATGATAAGCTGGGCCTTGCAACATGTTGATGTCTAGACCAGGAGCATCATCGACCATCATTAGGTTTCCATTAGCTCTTTTCGACCGGAACATATGAAAGTAATGTATAAAATCTCTCCTAGTCCTAAATATACATACAATTCCACATTCATTCTAGAGTTCAAGAGAAAAGAATGCATTCAATACGCTAGGAGCGGTCATGATATAATCAGGACCTAGTGGGGACATCTGGAGAAATTCAAAAGAGACGCTCATGGTATGTATTCGACAACATATTTAGATGCTCATATGATGTATGTATCCATGATTCTCTATCATATGTTAGGGAAGAATATCCCTACACTTTTCTCAGTGGAATGGGTATCCATCATGAACGAGGTAGTCGAGGGTTACACTTTCAATTGGGCCAAAATGTCGTCGAATAATTTGGCCAAGGAAATCGTTGATTATAAAACAACGAAATCAAAAGGAAAAATTTCCCCATTTTACATGTCTACATATGTTATGGATTCTATCTGCTTCATGACCCCTTTCCCATTGATGAACAGGAGTTGGACCCTAGCCAGTTCAGAGCCCATTAATTTTTATCACTCCACGTTATGGGAAGAGAAAGATAAGGATTTATTTTATGAAATCTGCCACAATTTCATAGTACCTTTTCACATAGCCATTTATGGTCTCCCTCCTCCTTGGATTTCAGAGAGGATTACGAGAAACCTAGGCAATCTCGTAGATTGGTTCATTGAGGAGAGTTTATCATACATCTGAGTTTTTGGTTGCTCGGTTCCCCCTCACGCTCTCCCACAATTTTTACCTGATAGGCTGGTGTGTAGAGAAGTGGCATACCAGACAGTGGTGGAAGGTATCATCAAGGAGCTGAAAACAACACAAAAAATGGTATGGCTTTCTTTCCCCATTCAAAGTGGCATGTTTACATTATTCGATTTTGGCCACTCTAAAGTTGAGGTTGTGGCTCTGGAGGATGTTAAATTGGTTGACATCGAGTTCAAGAAATATGATCCACATAAAACAGTGGAAAAATATATTTAGTTCAACATGAAGCAGTACACACATGAGAATTCCCTGTATGACGAAATATTCAAAGGGGTTAGATCTTATGAGGAAGTCCAAAACAGATTCCTAACCCTGCACCCAGACCAACAAGTTGGTTTCATCAATTTTTAGAAACACATGCGGAAAAATTTTCCAAATATACTGTAGGGAGAATCAATAGCCATGTCTCCTTTAGAGGAAGCTAAGTCTATAGGATCTGAGTCGGGCTCCTCCACTGAACCCAAAGATGAAAAAATCCCCAGAATCCCAGAGGTATTATTTCAAGAGATAAGAACATCACTATCAAGGCTAAATGATCCACGAGTGATAGAATAGTTCAAGGCCTTCATGAATCCATGACAAATTGTCTCTCACTCAACACCAAAAACCCTTGTTGGCATCCGCAATACAACAAGACAACAACATTCCATTGAAGTTTCCTCTCTCATCACATCATTAACCCCTCTACAAACCAGCTTTGGAAATCCTAATTCTGAAATCACTTTCATGGGTGATATTACTCCCATTTTCCCCTAAGAGATGCCTCCTTCAGATTCATTTTTTAGTAAGAAACAAAAAGCCATCCTGAAAAGAGAATCTCATCAAAAGGATGGAGTGATGACTAAAACTCAAAGATTGGTGTATGACGAGAATGATCAGGATGGTCAAGTATTTGCAAAGGAAGTTGTAGGTTCGTTAGGTGATTTTTCCACTGCCAATCAATGGTCAATGGAAAATTTCACTGAACAACTATGACATAAGTGCCTATTGGTAGAAAACTTGCAAAACTAGATATATACTGTAGAGCATACTATTAGGAACATAATGAGCCAGGATTTTGAGCAAATCAGGGCTAGTGATCAGTAGCATATTCAACAACTTTAGGCTAGCCTTGAGAAGCTCCATCATAGTTCACAAAAAAACCAAGGTCTAGTCACTCAGCGTGATGAATTGATAGAAAATCTATAAGCCAGATTGGTCCTAACTGAAGGAACTATGATAGATATATCAGCCTTCAAAACTCAACCGTTGGAAATAAATGAGAATATGGACGTTGCCCAACAAGATATTTATCTAAAAGTGGATGCCATCCAAAAATTCTATCAGGCAGTGGACCTTTCCCTAAAGGATATCTATGTCAAGGAAAAAGAGGCCTGCTCAAACCAATCTAAGTTTCAAGAAGTCCTCATATTAATGCAGAAATCTAATGTCCATGATTTTCCTCTTCTCTCTTATTCAGAAGAATTAAGAGGTGATATGGATCTAAAGGTATGGGAAATGAATCTGGAAGAAGGCAAGAAATATGCCAGAGAAGTGAAAGAAGATTGTCTGGAGGCATTATCATCATTAAACAAAATGTTTATTGAGTTTGAGATGAGAAATATCTCAGAATCCCTGGGGATAATTGAGATAGAAATGAACCAACAAAATTCTAGAAAGAACAAGGAATAAAATCTAACAGTCATTCAAAGAATGAGCTAGATTGAGATTCTTAAAATCAATAAATGGCTAGTTCATCCAAGTTCATAGTTTCAGGGCACAGTGCAAGAGGTGAATAAGATCCAAGAAAAGATGCCTCAAATACAAAGGAAACTATTTTCTTTTGAGTTAAATGAAAAGATTGAGCGCTCAAGGTTCGTGGTGGAATTGGTGGATAGATGCACCTAATGCATTGAACATGGAAAAGAAAGAATAGCTGGGAGCAAGTGAGAAAATGTGCATAGTGTCCTTTCCTTCCACCCTCTCTATATTTCACCTTCCAACAGTCACTTACCTCATCCACACACATTCTAACCTCCACTTATCCCATTTCATCATCATCATACACTTAATCCCTCATGATTTTTCCATAGATGGCTACTCTTCCCTGTGTCCATTATCCATCCCTTGACGAGCCAATGCAGTGTCATCTGTCTGATTATCCTCACCCCATGACCTCGACTGTAATTCATTGCCCCACTGAATATATCTGAAGAGACAGATGGAAACGAAATTAAAAAGGCCAAGACAATATGCTAAATGATTAAGGTGGCCTTAATGCCATCTGTACCCATCCCAAAGGATTAAGGAGAAGGAGTGCTTATACCAGCAGATGAAGAGACAAAGGAGAGCGCCAAAAAAACTCATCAAAATTTACATGCTGTTGTTTATTCATATGTATGCTATTTTTAGTTAAATATTGGAAGAAGTCCAATGGTTTTCAGTTGTGACAGATTTTGTATAAAAAAATAGATTTAATATATATTGAAGGATTCTTCTTGCCAAATGTAATAGAGAAACACTCTTTCTGAGTATTAATACAAGTGTAGACAAAGATTCTAATTTTCATTCAATTTGAGTTATGTGTTTCCTTTGTGTTTCCATTTCCCCGAATTTCTTTATGTAATTCCTTGAAGAGAGATTGGTTGCAATTTAGTATTACAACTACTGTGATCATATTCTACCAACAATTCATTTGGTAAACAATTTTTCCTCTGTATTTACTTTGAGTAAAACAAGACCTGTGATCTGCGTGAATTACTGCATCTTATATCTTGTTCAAGGGTGTGTTCTCTACTTTTCTTCCATTGCAAACAAGGTGAGACTCATCTGTAATTGATGCCTGGATTTCTTTAACAGTTTTGTAACTCTTTTCCACACCATTTGATATTATAATTGCAGCTCAGATAACAAAATACAACCTTTGTACTGTCCTATTATTAATTTCATTTAAATATTATTTCTCATAAAACTGAAGGTAGGAAAAGAACGCATTAAATTTTTTTCTTTAAACACTTCTGATGCCTGCCATTATTATTTGAGCCTTATGATTAATCTTAGGAACAACATCTTTTTTGGCGTCGTTGTCGGGGACGAAGAAACAAAATCATTTTCCCTGGGGAAATGACAAGGTAAATTTTGGTCTTTGATGGTGAACAAAGATTGAATACATAAGTAAGGATTATTTTATTTTTTACTTGGTGACTCCATCGTAGACAAAATTTTCATTCGGTCGAAAGAATACTAGAAAAAATCCAAACGATAAGCAAACTAAACCAGTGTCAGATCCCGAAACGTTGTTGAAACCAAAGGGATATCTTAGACAGACTGCTGCATCAGAAGGTAAGGTATATCAACCCATAGTTACACAAGCTAAAGCTAAGGTTCCCACTGAAGAACTAACCCATAAAGAAAGTCTTAAACAAATTCATTCTGCAGAGGCATCAACTAGTAAACCTGAGGTTAAACTTGAAGCTCCAGAAGTAATTATTACTGAGATCAAAGTTGAGATTGATCTGACAGATACTTTTACCAGTGAGAACAAAATATACCTTTCGATACCCTCTATCATTGATACTCTTCCAGTTTTCTCCTTTCCATAATTAAAGGTTTATGTTTCCCGAAACCTTGAAGATATTATCTATACCTGGATTCATCCCCTATCGCCTCTCCTATATATACATCTGGTAAACCTGAGGAAACCAACTCAAGTTTCCCTTTCCCTCCTCATCTATATATTTCATCTCCTCATGATATTTTTCCTGAGCTTCATTCACCACTCCCTGAATTAGTTGAAAGGTCAACAATTCAGTCCCTCAAAGTTTTTGAAAATCCCCTTTTTATCCCCTGAAGTCTGTCTCCTAGACTTCCAATGACCGGTGCTGGATGTGTTGGTGTTGGTGGTGCTAGAGGTGTAGGATCTAGTGGAAAAGATCAAACCCCTAGAATATTTTCCAAGGTAGATGATATATATGATCCCTTGGTCCTTCATATTGTCCTACACGATCTGCCTAAAAATTACATGAAGAACCTCTCCAAATTCATGGGAGGAGATCTAACCACAACTAAACATATAGTCGTTTTTTATCATTTCGTTGATATCCTTGGAATTGAGCACGGGGACATTTACTCAAGGCTATTAATACATAAATTTTAAGGACAAGTGAAGACTTGGTTCAGAGGACTCCCAACAGATTCCATATTATCATATGATGATTTAGAGAATTCCTTCCTGAGACAGTGGGGTGAGAAAAAGGATCATCTCTATTATTTAACTGAATTCAGGGCTTTGATAAAGAAGACTTTTGAATCAGTCCTTGAATTTATAAAGAGATTCAATAAAATTTGTCAAAAAATCCCAACCGAAGTCAAACCTTCTCAACCAGCTGCAAAAGTAACTTTTGCAGGGGCTTTCAATTCCTACTCTACTATACTCTTAAGAGAAAGGAGATCTACCACTTTGTCATGAATGCAAGACAATGCAATATAAATTGATTCCAATATGATGGCATCTAGGAAATTAAAAACTAAGGTTGAGATGGGAACCAGAGAACTCAGGAGATTCAAAGAGCAGGCAAGACCCTTTGGATCAAGGAAGCCCACAGAGGAAAAAATGGATGAGATGGCCAAGATCATCAAAGATTTATCAAACAAAATTTCCCTGATGGAATTAGATCAATACAAACCTCATCCATACGTTAGAAATCAATTCAGGAAAAACCCTAACCCTTATATACAAAAAAGACAAGTAAAAAATGAAGATCAAAAGATCCAAGCTCCATTTGAAACTGAAAATTTCATGCAGAGGGATGAAATGCAAGATTACGAGGAGTTAGAAGAAGATCTGAACAACCTTAGCGACGATGATCTTGAGTTGTACTTAACCAGACATGATTATGAGAAATATTTAGACCTGGAATACCTATTTAATAATGAGGAAAACATCAACAATCTGGGAGACTCTACATATCAAAGTCTCGCCGACTCAATAATGGCCGAACTTCAACATAAATGTGATTTAAGGCCCAGAGAGAAAATTTCTACAAATGATCTACCAAGAAATATTTTATCAAAAAGTAAAGAGAATGAGGAGATAGTTACTAAACCACCAACTAAAACACAAGCTGCCCGAACAAAGAAAGTTGAAACAAGAACAATGCAAACTAAGCTGAAAAATACAGAAGCAGAAGTTCAAACCAGGGAAACAGAGAAAACAATTGGAGGCTTCAATTTAGAAAATGAACTTAATAAAATAAAAATCCCAATGTATCTGGTAGAAATTGCTAAAAACCCGATTTATAAAAAGCAAATTGCTAAAGCGATAAATTTTTCTGATGCTAAAATTCAAGCCGACGTTATTAATTTGCAGGACGAAAAACCTACAATCATGTTCGGTCCACACATTGAAAACAATAAGGATTTTTTTGCTCCATTCTATATCAAACTAATCGTGCACGACCATTTACTCCACAAGTGCATGTTGGACTCCAAGGCCTCTCATAATTTAATGCCTAAAATTATCATGGAAAAATTAGGCCTAGAAATTACCAGAACTTATCAAGACTTGTACTCGTTTGATTCTAGAAAGGTTAAGTGTATAGGTATGATTAAATATTTGGTAGTAAATCTTGCTCAAATCCCTGTGAAAATTATCCTTCTGGATGTGGTTGTTTTTGATGTTCCTTCCAAGTACGACATGATTCTATCTAGGTCTTGGAACGCCAAGTTAAGAGGATCGTTTCATCTGGACATGAATTACGCTACAATCTGAATTTTTGGTGGGAAATTCACGTGACTGTACAAAGAAACTAGACTGGCGTATACTGTAAGTGACCCTCAAAACCCCAATAATTACCCACTCTATGTTGTTGATCAAGACTTAGGAAATTTTATATTATCTATAGATGATGATTTTGAAGAATGTACAGAAGAAGAAAATAAAAAAATAGAAATAACAAAGAAAAATATAAATGTTAGAGAAGGAATGTGGAAAATGTTCTTCGATGGTGCCTCATCCTGCAAAGGAGTAGGAGATGGAGTTTTATTCGTGGCACCAGGTGATGAGAATGTTATTACCTTCTCTTATAGATTACAATGGGAGGTCGATTATACGAATAATCTCTGCGAATATGAAGCTCTGGTTTTAGGATTAGAATCTGCAAGGAAGTTAAAAATCGAACATATGATATTTTATGGTGATGCAAAGCTTATTATAAAACACGTAAAAAAATAGTATCAAGCTAAGAATCCAAGGTTAATATCATATAGGAATTGCAGTTGGGATCTTATAGAGAATTTCTTCTCATCCTTTAATATTCACTCTATTCCTAGGATGGAAAACCAACAAGCTGATTCCTTGGCCAAGGCTATTGCGACCTTCATACCGCATGTTTTCTTGAAACTGAAATATCACATCGAGATGAGACATAGACCTTCGATCCCAAACAATGTTCATCACTGGAAAGTGTTTGAAGATGATGAACAAATCAAACAATTTATGGAAATGGTTGATAAGTTTTCTGAAACTCACATAGATCGGGAAAACCATAATGATCCTGCTTGGATTATGTAGAAAGGGGAGAACCCAGAAAAATTCAAAGACAGGATAAAAAACCACCGCATGCTCTTTCTTAAGAACAATCAGATTCCCAGAGGCCTGATCCCATTAGAAAGGTTGTTTGACTAGGATGAAATTCCTTTAAAGTCTACCTTACCACCTCAACCCAAAGAAGTTGAAGAATGTAATGTAGGTACTGATAAACATCCCAAAAATGGTCAAAATATCAAAATACCTTCCGACCCAAATGAAGAGTAAATAATTTGAGTTACTTAGGCAGTATAAATATGTCTTTTCATGGTCTTATGATGATCTAAAAAATTACAATACCTATTTTATTGAACACAAGATTCATTTAAAGCATGGTATCAAACCTTTCAGGAAGAAACTCAGACAAATAAACCATATTCTCCTGTCAGTGATAGAAAGGGAAGTTAAAAAAATTCTCAATGAAAAAAATCATCGTTCCACTCAGGTACTCCAAATGGGTAGCAAATTTGGTCCCTGTTAGAAAGAAAAATGGTGAAATAAGGCTCTGTGTTGATTTCAAAAATTTAAATCAACCGTCCTTTAAAGAAAACTACCCACTCCCGAAGATGGATCATGTTCTAGAGAAGGTAGTTGGAGCTAACATGATTTCCATGATTGATGGTTTTTATGGATATAATCAGATCGTTGTCTATGAAGACGACAGAGAAAAGACTGTGTTTACCACTCCGTGAGGAACCTTTATATATGATAAAATTCCATTTGGTTTGATGAATGCAGGAGCTACTTTCCAAAGAGCGATGGATATCGCGTTCTTCGGTGAGAAAGACAATTTTTTTGTTATTTATCTTGATGATTTGATGGTTTTTTCCAACTCTGATGCAGAACATTTGTTGCACCTCAGGCAGACCTTCAAAAAATGCAGAAAGTTCGGTTTGTCTCTTAATCCCAAGAAATCACATTTTTCTATGCAAGAAGGTAATCTTTTGGGTCATATAGTATCAACAGAAGGAATCAAGGTTGACCCTAAGTGAGTTGAGGCTATCGTCATGGTTAATATCCCTAGGAACAGAAAATAAATTCAATATTCTTTAGGAAAGATCAACTTTTTGAGAAGATTTATTTTGAACTTTGATGAAATAATAAAAATGATTACAGATATGTTGAAGAAGGACAACGAAGTGAAGTGGACTGCAAAAGCTAAAGCATCTTTCGAGCGTGTGAAGAAATCTATAGGGGAAGAACCAGTACTAGCTAGTCCAGACTATACAAAGGAATTCTTAATCTTCTCATTCACTTTTGAACATACTGTCATAGTGATACTCCTGTAAAAGAATGAAGAGGGGTTCAAACAACCAATAGCCTTCTTCAGCAAAAGCCTTAGGGATGTAGAATTAAGATACAATATACTTGAGAAGCAAGATTACACCAATGGTGAAGGCTCTCAAGGATTTCATGACATATGTATTGCATTCCAAAATAATTTCTTACGTGCCAACAAATGATGTAAAAGACATCTTGGTGCAACTAGACAGTGATGGAAGAAGAGGTCGATGGTTCGCTAAAATTCAAGAATTTGATCTAGAAGTGAAACCGACCAAGCTAGTCAAAGGTCAAGGCCTGGAGAAGCTATTAGCATTATCAAATTTCAAAGTGCTAGGGATAAATAACCTCGAATCACATGTTTCTCTCCTAGATATAGAGGAAATTGATGACAAGGCGCCTACGATTCGGATTGAAGATGATTTTTATTCCTCTACTTGGTATCATGACATTGTTACATACCTCCTTACCCTTCAATTC
Source organism: Picea engelmannii (assembly GCA_009831015.1). Classification (NCBI taxonomy): domain Eukaryota; kingdom Viridiplantae; phylum Streptophyta; class Pinopsida; order Pinales; family Pinaceae; genus Picea; species Picea engelmannii. The sequence goes on along the minus strand of ML789098.1, from coordinate 589,546 downwards.
TTGAATGACATGAATCTGTCTAAAGTAAGGACTTTGAAGATACATGCGATTAAATATTGTATTGTTGATGGAAAGTTGTACTGGAAAGACCCTCTAGGATTCTTGTTGTGTTGCCTGACAAAGGCTGAAACAAAATGAGTCATTGATGAGTTCCACGAAGGAATATGTGGGGGGGATCATGCCTAGAGGGTGACAACTTACAAGATTTTAATGGCTTGATATTTTTGGTCGAATTTATTTACTGATGTGAATGTGAGGGTCAGAGCTTGCAATTCATGCCAACTGTTTGTTGGTAAGCAAAAGCTCCCTACCCTACCTTTAATCCTAGTAAAATTTGAAGCTCCTTTTCAACAATGGGGCCTAGACTTCATCAAAGAAATTCATCTGTAATCAAGTGCTCAACATAGATGGATTCTAACCGCTACCGATTATTTCACAAAATGGGTAGAATCCATTCTAACTCAGAATGCTACAGATTCGGTAGTATTAAAATTATTAGAAGAAAACATCATGTCGAGATTTGGTTGTCCTCGGAAAATAGTCACTAACAATGCTCAAGCTTTTAATTCCATGGCAATGATCATTTTTTTCCAAAAATACAATATTGTTTTAGGTCATTCTACATCCTATTACCCTCAGGGAAATGGATTGGTTGAATTGTTTAACAAGAACCTGATTACTATAATAAAAAAAGTGTTGACATAAAATAAAAAATCTTGGCACATCCACCTAAAGTACGCCCTATGGGTGAACCAAATTGACACCAAGAAATCGATAGGTATTTCCAATTTTCAATTGATTTATGGTACTTGCATTGTCCTTCCTATCAATCTTGCTCTTCCTGTGATGAAACTCTGGCAGGATGCAAATGAAGAGCCAAACAACGTTATGAGAAGGATGAATCAAATCATTGAATTTTAGCAAAATAGAGTGGAAGTAGATGATAAACTTCAAAGTACCAAGATAATATGAAGGCCCTTTTTAATAAAAAAGCTAAAGGAAGGGAGTTTCTTCCTGGAGATCTAGTTTTAAGGTGGGATACTATAAAAGAAGATATAGGGAAACATGGTAAGTTCGATCATCTCTGGTTCAGACCATTCAAGATTGTAGCTACTGAGGGGAAAAAATCTTTCTTACTAGAAAATCTCGATGGAGAAATCCTTGAAACTCCTATCAATGAGCGTTACTTAAAACATTTCATGCAGTAGTCATATTTCATATTCCCATTGTATGTATCGGTTTAGATTGACATTCGTTTTCTTTTTCAATTTGCAATTTTTATTTTCTTTTGTAAATTATCCAAGTCATTTTATTGGTTGTTGTAAATAAATCATGTTTACTTGTCATAATCAAAGAAGGATGTAAAGACATATGTATCACATACCATCTCTATTCTGTGAAATTCTCCGACATCTCACATTTCATTCCTGTGCAAAATATGTCTTGTTAAATGAGAGATAAGGATGCATCAGAGCGCGACACTCATTTTTTGAAACATCCAATTTATCTCAAAATAGGTGACGAATTAATGATCTTCCTGATTGAAATTTCAAAAGGAAGATGAGGTATGAGTTCCTACCTTTCTAGTTCAAATAATATTTTTCAAGGAATTCTTTGAAACAAATGGGAAGGAATTTTCACTCATAATAATATTGTCACCTGACCTAAAAATCAGAGAATTATAAAATTACAACTTAAAGGGTCATATTGATAAATTTTAAATCCATCTATGAATCAAAAATAAAATAATAATAAACAAGATGGAAGGAATCCTGAATTAAATACACAAACTTATGTGGGATTAGAATTTTTGTGTCAGGTCTCCAAATTCTCATTTGGTTACTTTTGTCTATCCCCAAGTTCTTAACCACTTTAGATTTACTTTACCCTTGATCAATCTTCATAAAAAGAAGGAAGCTCACCTTGACTGATATTTTAGTTAAATCTATTTTTATTATCCTAAACAATGCTAAAATAAGTTTTAAGAAAAGGAAATATTAATATCCTGACTTGAGACCAATTAACTGAATATGTTTCGAAGGTTCTCTATATTTGGTTAAGTTCGTCCTTTTATGAATGATTAATTCTTGAGTAAAATTGGAAAATGTTTTTTAAAAATCAATAATGAATCCATTTACCCAATAAAGGAACTTGGTCTACTGTTCTTTCGTGTCTCAGAGGGAGCCACAATCCCCAGATGGAGCCTATTTTGGAACACACACAATTTTTGAGCTTTTGAGTTTATAGTTTTCGCTTCCTTATGAATAAAATTCTACACAAAGTGGCCTTTTAATTTTAAATCAAATTCGTTGGTTTTCATTTAATAATAAAGCGCATACATTATCCTCCGTTGATGAGTTCCCTTAATTTGATCAAGAGATCCTAGTAACCTCCATAGTTCTGGAGCAACCTGAGTTTTAAAGAATAAATCCCTAATGGTCACTTCAGAGTCCCACGCTTCGTATGCTCCCATTAGTCTAAACGATAAAAACCATGAAGCCCCGAAACCCAAAAATAATAGTACGTGATAAACCCTAAGGAACTCACGAACACGATTCATAAGACACGTGTCTTTTGAATCTTTAATAAGCTGACACATGCCACTTTTCTTGAAGTTTTTGTTTGATGATTCACACACTCTCAGGTAACACATGGCACCTACCTCTTCTTGACATGTCATCTAGAATGATGTCATCCCCACCATGTCACTTCGGGAGATGACCCTTCGGGAGTTTAAAAAAGAGTAAGTTCACAAATCATCGAAGTTTCAAATGTCGAAGCATTGGACATTTCAAAGAGTAAAAAGAAATTAATGAAACATCTAATAACGAAAGTTAAACCTGATTAATTAAGACTTAAGGAAGATTACTCTTAATTATTTACTTCGTTGTTTCGGATTTCGAGAAACCTCTCTTGTGCTATTTTCAAAACCCTCGAAGTTCGAAATTCCGAAACACTCAAAGTTAATTCAATGTTTTAAAACGTGGTTAATTAAGTTGTAAAAGTGATTATTCAAATATTAACTACTCTGCAGATTCGAGATTCGGGAGACTTCCACCCTGTCACATCCAAATCTCTCAAACGCGAACCGTCGAAGTATCAATGACATTTATGATCGATTAAAGGTAATGATTTCAAACGAAGATTGTGGATCACCAGGTAGTCAATTCCATTAAGGGTAATAAATTCTTCATCAATGAGTCTATACGAAAATCGATAATCTCTTGTTTGAATAAAAGCACTTCAATTTCGAAATCATTTTCACCTTTCACAAATAGAAGTTTTATCTATTGAAAAACTCACGGACTTTCTCTGTAACTGGTAACCTCACTCTATTTCTATAGAGATTATTTCACCACGGAAAATGGAAAAACATCCTGATGCAGAGGCAAAGATTCAAACCCGAATGCAGACATTCTGTCAGAAACTACTCCGCAAGCCACAGACACCGTTAAAACTTGGACACAAGTGTTTGAGATCCTGGAGCATGAAATAATCAATTGTCGGGAAGACTCCACCGAAGAATAAGATGATTCTTATGCAGCTAAGATTAGACACATAGCACAATAGGATCTACACAAGATAGTTGCATGACCGTGAATCATGTATTACAATGATATGATAAGTTGGGCCTTGCAACATGTTTATGTCTAGACCAGGAGCATCAACAACCATCAACAGGTTTCCATCATCTCTTTCCGACCGAAACATCTGCAAGTAATGTATAAACTCTCTACTACTCCTAAATATACATACAATGTCGCATTAATTCTAGAGTTCGAGAGAAAATAATGTGTTCAATACTGTAAGTGTGTTGAACCTACACAGAATAGATCTAGCTAGAAAATACTACACACATTTGCAGAGAGAAATTGAGAAAGAAGAAGCAAGATAGAAAGAATGAAAGAATTCTCATTAATCGTATTCCACACTCAAAGAGTGAATAATTTACAATAGATATAGGATACATGAGTAAATAATGATCCATAATGGTGGTCTAGATTGATCTGGACACAAACCAACAGTTACAAGAGTAAAGTGCCACCTATCTGGTCTCTCAGGCAATTACGGGAGTGAATTGCCACCTAGCTGAGTTAACTAGTCAACTAGTATTCAGTTAACTGACTGAACAAAGAGTAGTGAGTTGGTGATGATCCCAATGTTGCATGGTGACAAAACCAGTGCAACATCTAAACTCAACTCAACTAGTCAAATTGAAGTGTCAACTGAAAGAGAATATTCTCTAGGTGGAATATTCTCCCCTAAAATATAGGAGACTAGATAATGACTAATTATGACTAATAAACAAGGAATAACCTTAGGAAAAATAAATTCTAGGTGTGTGTGAAGTAACTCCAACAAATACGCCAGGAGCGGTCATGATATAATCAGAACCTGGTGGGGACATCCAGAGAAATTCAGAACAGACGCTCATGTTATGTATGCCACATGTCTTTAGACGCTCATATGGTGTATGTAGCCATGATGCTCTGTCATCTGTTTGGGAAGAAGAGAGCTATCCATTTCTCAGTGGAATGGGTATCCATCATGAATGAGGTAGCTGAGGGTTACACTTTCAATTGGGCCAAAATGCTATCGAATAATTTGGCCAAGGAAATCGTTGATTATAAAACAATGAAATAAAAAGGTAAACTTTCCCCTTTTTACATGTCTGCATATGTTGTGGATTATATCTGCTTCATGACCCCTTTCCCATTGATGAATTGGAGTTGGACCTCGGTCAATTCAGAGCCCATTAATTTTTATCACTCCAAGTTATGGGAAGAGATAGATAAGGATTTATTTTATGAAATCTACCACAATGTCGTAGTACCTGTTCACATAGCCATTTATGGTCGCTCGCCTCCTCGGATTTCAGAGAGGATTATGGGAAACTTAGGCAATATCGCAGATTGGTTCATTAAGGATAATTTCTCCTACATTAGAGTTTTTGGTTTCTTGGTTCCCCCTCACACTCTCCCACAATTTTCACCCAATAGGCTAGTGTGCAGAGAAATCACATACCAGACAGTGGTGGGAGGTATCAGAAAGGAACTGAAAGAAACACAGAAAAAGGTATGGCTGACTTTCCCCATTCAAATTGGCATGTTTACATTATTGGATTTTGGCCACTCTGAAGTTGAGGCCATGGCTCTGGAGGATGTTAAATTGGTTGACATTGAGTTCAAGAAACATGATCCACACAAAATAATGTAAAACCATATGGATCAGTTCAACATAAAGCGGTATATGCATGAGAATTCCCCGTATGATGAAATATTCAATGGGGTTATATCTTATGATGAATTCCAAAATAGATTCCTAACCCTGCACCCATACCAACAAGATGGTTTCATCAGTTTTTAGAAACACAGGTGGAACAGTCTGCCAAAGATATTGCAGGGAGAATCAATAGCCACGAATACTTCACAGGAAGCTAAGTCTACAGGATCTGAGTTGAGCTCCTCCACTGAACCTAAAGCCAAAAAATTCCCCAAAAACCCAAAGGTATTATTTAAGGAGATAAATAAGTCACTATCAAGGCTAAATGAGCCACAGGTGATAGCACAGTTTGAGGCCTTCATAAATCCAAGACAAATTTTCTCTCACTTAACACCAATAACCCTTGTTGTCATCCCCAATACAACAAGACATGAACATTCCACCGAATTTTCCTCTCTCATCACACCATTAACCCCTCTACAGACTAGCTTTGGAAATACTAATTCTGAAATCACTTTTGTGGGTGGTTTTACTCCCATTTTTCTCGAAGAGATGCTTCCTTCACATTTCGTTTTTAGTAAGAAATGAAAATCCATCATGAAAAGAGAATCTCACCAAAAGGATGGAGTGATAACTAAAAGGAAAAGACCAGTGTATGACGGAAATGATTATGGCGGTCGAGTATTTGCAAAGGAAGTTACAGGTTCGTTAGGTGCTTTGGCCACTGCCAATAAATGGTCGGTGGAAAATTTGACTGAACAAATGCAACATAAGTGCCTATTGGTAGAACACTTGAAAAATCAGATATATACCGTAGAGCAGACTATAAGGAACATAATGAGCCAGGATTTCGAGCAAATAAGGGCTAGTGATCGGTAACATATTCAACAGCTTCAGGCTAACCTTGAGCAGGTCCATCAGAGTTCACAAACCAAACAAGGTCTGGTCATTCAACATGATGAATTGATCGAACAACTACAAGCCAGATTGGCCCTAACTGAAGTTACTATGATAGATATCTCGGACTTAAAAACTCAAGCGTTGGAAATCAATGAGAACATTGGAGTTTCCCAGCAAGATATTTATCTGAAAGTGGATGCCATCCAAAAATGCTATCAGGCAGTGGACCTTTCCATAAAGGATATCTATGTCAAGGAAAAATAGTTCCACTCAGTCATGTCTAAGTTTCAAGAAGTCCTCATATTGATGTAGAAAACTAATGTCCCTGATTTTCCTCTTCTCTCTTATTCAGAAAAATTAATAGGTGATATGGCCCTAAATCTATGGGAAACAAATCTGGAAGAAGGAAAGAAATATTCGAGAGAAGTGAAAGAATCTTGTCTAGAGGCATTGTCATCATTAAACCAAAAGATGATTGGGTTTGAGGGGAATAATATCTCAGAATCCCTAGGGCTAATTGAGATAGAAATGAACCAACAAAATTCCAGAAAGAACAAAGAAGAAACGTTGACAGTCATTCAAGGAATGAGCCAAATTGATCTTCGTAAAAACAATAAATGGCTAGTTCATCCAATTTCATATTTTCATGCCACAGTCCAAGAGGTGAACAAGATCCAATAAAAGTTGCCTCAAATACAAAGGAAAATATTCACTTTCGAGGTAAATGAAAATATTGAGCCCTCAAGGTTTGTGGTGGAATTGGTGGATAGATGGATCCAATGCATTAAACATGGAAAAGGAAGCATAGCTGGGAGAAAGTGAGAAAAAGTGCACATTGTCCTTTCCTTCTACCCTCTCTACCTTTCACCTTCCAATAGTCACTTACCTCGTCCACCTGCATTATAACCACCACTTATCCCATTTCATCATCATACACTTGTTCCCTCATCATTTTTCCATAGACAGTTACTCTTCCCTATGTCCATTATCCATCCCTTGATGATCCAATGCTATAGCCTGTGATATCTGTATGATTATCCTCACCCCATGACCTCGACTGTAATTTATTGCCCCACTGAATATATCCGAAGAGACAGATGGAAAAAAAATTAAAATGGCTAAGACAATATGTTAAATGATTAAGGTGGCCTAAATTCCATGTGTACCTAGCCCAAAGGATTAAGGAGGAGCGCTTATACCAGCAGATGAAGATACAGAAGAGAGCGCCAACAAAATGCATCAAAATTTACACGTTGTTTTATTCAGATGTATGATATTTTTAGTTAAATATTGTAAGAAGTCCAACAGTTTTCAATTGTGATTGATTTTGTATAAATGCATAGATTTAAGATCTATTGAAGGCTACTTCTTGCCGAATGTAATAGAGAAATTATCTTTCTGAGTATTAATACAAGCACAGACAAATATTCTAATTTTTGTTCAATTTGAGTTATGTGTTTCCTCTGTGTTTCCATTTCCCTGAATTTCTTTATGTAATTCCTTAAAGAGCGATTGGTTGCAATTTAGTATTAAAACTACTGTGATCATATTATACCAACAATTCATTTGGTAAACATTTTTTCCTCTGTATTTACTGTGAGTAAAAGAATTCCTGCAATCTACATGAATTATTTCATCTTATATCTTGTTCAAGGGTGCATTCTCTACTTTTTTTCCATTGCAAACAAGGTGAGACTCATCTGTAATTGATGCCTGGATTTTTTTTAACAATTTTGTAACTCTTTTCCACACCATTTCATATTATAATTGCGCCTCAGATAAATAAATACAGCCTCTGTACTGTTCTATTATTAATTTCATTTAAATATTATTTCCCATAAAACTGAAGGTAGGAAAAACACTCATTAAAACATTTTCTTTAAACACTTTTGATTCCTGACATTATTCTTTGATCCTTAGGATTAATCTTAGGAACAACAACACCCAAAAAAATTAACTCAAATATTCACCTTCTAACTCACATCCTCATATAAATAGTCAAATATTTTTGTATCAAATTAAAACATGACTATTTCCCAAAAATAGAATTATATCCATGTTGTCCAAAACATTCTATCAAAATGTATGCTATTTACTGTGAGAGGCAGTTTTCCTCTTTTCATAGTTTCCTTCCTTTGATCCTTTTTCTGATTTGTCCTGTGCAATAACCTTCAATTGATTGGAACCTTGTGGGTGGATTTCACTGATGACATGGGAGAAACTATATTTGAGGTGGAGATGACAAGACATTGATTCAAAAGAGAATTTGGAAGAGTTGGAGGAATTAGCCAACCCTTTTCCTTTATCTAATTATGGCTTGTGGATGGAAGTTTTTAACCTCTTTCTTGCATGAGAGGACTGGACTGGTGAGGCAAAATGATCAGCTTGGGAATTTGGGTTGAATGGTGGTGTAGGAGGGGGAAATGGTAACGATATTGTAGGCCAACCACGATGATGTACATCAGGATGAAGAACAATCTCTTCCCAACCATCATTGACAGGTTTCTCTAGTTGAATACAAACATGAGGGGGAACACATATGCCAAAGAATTTTTGATGTGGTTGGAAAGGAGGCCTCTTGGATCTAGGTTTCAAAATCCCTTGGCCAACTAAACTGAAGAATATGGCTTGGAAAAGTTGATTCGGTTCTTCCAGATCAACGTCAAAATGTATTGAAAATCATGGTCTTCTATGGAATATTTTATAATTATTTCCTCTACCACTGGTTACACCTCTGCCATTGCTTCCCTTGCTAAATAAATTCATCTTGAAGCAATAATCCAATCAGAATATGAAAACTTTTAATAGTCTAGTCATTGGGGTAGTTGCATCATGGTTAGGCCTCCAAAGTTCACATGTCTTCAATCCATCTCCTCTCTCCCATGATCAAGTCCTTCCTTAACCCAAATGTCCACTCATCCATGTCTAACCACCAAACCCTAGCCCCTAGGAAGACGTCAAGCCTATAAGTGTGGCGTTATTCCTCTCCTAGGAAATTTATCGTTTGGCCCATGAGGGGTGGGATAGGTCTTCCTCATCATCATCTAGGTCTCCAAATATTCATCTCTATGATCTAGCATGTGGACCCATGGCATCCAACCTATGGTCTTGCAGCCCGAAAGAAGCCCAATCTAGGCTTGTTCTTCTAAAACTATCCACCAAATAGGTCTTGCAAATACAAATAAGCATGCCCTCAAAGTATCTCAAGTCATAACATCATGATAAGTGAATCCAATCAATAAATGAGCCACCTAATCATGTGCATAAAATATCACTATATCAAACAATTATTTTCTCAAATACATTATGTGACTTGTCAATCTTGGATATGGAGGGTCGATGAGGTGTTCTACTGGGTAGATCTTTCCCTAGGTCAAGGAAAGTTTCCAAGATATCCCTCTCTAATAAATACAAAATGGGTGAAGTGGTTTGTGTCAAGACTCAATGGACATAGGGCTCATGACATAAAAGAGGTCATAGTGTCTCATTCATGGGTGCCTTTATAGAGGGTGTGTGGTACATTTGTTCACAATGCACTTTTTCCAAGCCCATTATTTTCCATTCGTTTGTTCTTTCATAATTCTAAGGAAAGGTTGAAGGCCATTTGCCTGGCATTTTGTCCAGATAATGGCATTGTCACCCAAAAACACCTAGTGGAAATGAGAATGTTGGCTCATGATAAGACCCCCTTTTTCTCAGCCATGCAATTGAGAGCCATTGCCTTGATTTGGTGACCAGATGATGGTAATATCATACCACTAGATATTCATGGATTTTATAGGTTGGATTGTGATAAGACCTCCTATCCTTCAACTAACCTTTTAATCACTTTTAATCATATTTCATTGTGGGCCCCCCTTTACTCAAAGATAATCGTTTCACTACTTTCTTGTGTGATCCCTAGGAAAAGCATATAAAAGGTTCATACATAGGATTTTATATTTTACCCAAAATCAATCCCTCTAGGCCTTCAACCCCTTCTTCCCATAGAATGAAGGACAACCCCTTCTTGGGTAAATACACCCTAAAATACCAATAGATAAGTAAATGGGGAAAATAGTGATGAAAAGTGGTAAGTATCGTCGAGAATGGTACGATGGATCTTCAAGAGAGTTCCTAGGATCAAACCCATCCCCAAGGAAGACTACTTACTAGGGCACAATGTCAACCATGAAAGTGAAGCAAGGAAAAAGGAATAATGTCCAAGCATATATCATGAAATCTAGAGAAATCTAAGATACAATATACTCAAATGGCTTAAATATTGAAATGATGCTTACCACAATACTGACTTGTACCTCATGGAGCAAGGGCCATTGCCTCCTATAAGCCAACTTATGTGGTGGATGACATCTGGAAATCTACGACCATTTGTGGTGGTGAGGATGATATCCATCTATGAAAAAGGATATTGTTGGTCATGTAGTCTCTTGACACTCCATATATGCAACTTCAGGGCCTTGAGAAATTATTTCCTTAGTTATCCACAAAATGGGGATAACATATGGATCCTACTTGGGGACATGTGCTCGTCGTAGAGTGCATGAGAACCAAAACATCTCCTAGTAGACCTGTGCCTGCCAAAAAATCTAACAGAGGGATCAGAGCATGTAGGCTGGTGCTATCACCCTTCATCCATATATATATATATATACATCAATCCAAAAATGAAAACCAAACTAGAAAAAAAAAAAATTGACATTTAAAAAAAAAATCTAATCTAAGCATGAAATCAATATGCAAGTAGAGAAAAATGAAAATGAAATGCATCTAAACTAGTATGATAAATCAAGATGCAAATGCAGGGGAAATAAATATGAATTACCTACTTACCTGGGGCATGGGCCTTGAATAAGTCATGTGACCTGGATGTAAGGTTGGAGAAGAGATCCATCCACTGGTAGTGACATATTCCTCCCATATAATGATGTCATATAGTACCTTTATTTATCATATTTCTTCCTAATGATGTAAGGGCCATGCCATGAGTTGTTATATTTATGGTCATATCTGGGATTTCCCTTTCTTTTGTCCCACATGAGCGCAAGACTTACTTCATTGAAATTCATGCAAGGTGTATTCTCATCGTATGGAAGCTCTGTGTGGACTGTCTCTTTAATGATTTCTTCATGTTTCTCATCTTCTTCCTGCATAATATGGATAGACCTCATCTCCTTCCCATAGTATTTTGTAGTTTTCTTCTTATTTGTCCATGGGAGAAACATATCTATGGAGTCTTCCTGTGTGAAGGGTAACTTGGATGGATCATACTCAAAAACCTGTGGAGGAATATCATGGTAGCGTTCACTGACATAATTAGGTCCCCTCAGATTCATAACATGTGTATATTTCTTTTCCCTATTGTGTAATATCACATGCATTCCATCGCCCATGGGAATATATGCATGTGTAAGGTCCATGCTAAGAAAAATACCAAGGGATGAGGACCGGGTCCTCGATAAGAGAATCCCCTAGGAATCCAGAACATCGATCACCAATATGTCCATGAGGATGCTAATATGTGGAAAATCGATTAGAAATACCTCAACTTCTTCACACACCCCTAGTACCTAGACCCTCCATGAATCAATACCATAAACATTTCCATAAGGTCAGATTGTCTTCAAACCAAGTTGTTTCATTACCTTCAATGACATGACATTTGTTGAGGCCCGTGAATCAAGCATGAAGTTGTTCAAGAGGATGCCATTCATGCCTAATGAAATATAGAAAGGAGGGTTCTTGTCCCTTGGACAATCAAGATACATAGTGTTCAAGATGATGGGAGGATCTTCCATCTTGTTAGACACATGAAAGACTTTAAAAACTTCCATTTTTACATAAGGGATCTTACACATATCTTTCACTGGGACCGTCATATTCATTTTTCCAAACATTCTTTCAAGATCTATATTTAATTGAATATCATTTGTAGGAGTTGACTTAGGTAGAAGCTCACATACAGGAGGTGGAAGTGGTGGAGTCACCTTCTCTATTGATGGAAGAGGAGTATCAGGTCATGACAGAGGGACCAGAGATTTATTTATTCTAGTGTATGTCAAATACTCCCCCCTCCTCAATTCCTTCTTCTGATCATATGTGTAGGTAAAATATTTCCTCTCTTTCTCCTCTTCTTTTGGCTTCATTGATTTTCTCTTGGTTAACTTGTTCCTCTTTTAAATTGAAAATTATATCAATGAATTTCATATTGTCGAGAGAATATTATTCTCGTTTTGGGAATTCACCTTCCCTGTGGGGTTCTCGGCACAGGAGGCACCAATATTCTAGATCAACTGTCCCAACAGGTTTCAAAATATCTGGGGCCTTTGCCTCTTGTTGAGGCCTTAGTTTCCAACTGATGGAATCTATCTATTGTTTGGAAAACTAAGGTCTCGGAGAATATTTTTTTCTTTCCACTGTAGTCATATGACTCATAAGCTGATTCTACACTTGAAAAAAATGAGTATTCATCTAGTCTATATTTTGAGTTAAGAGAGAAATCAGATCAGGAGCACTTTTGTTGGAAACTTTAGTCTTTGCTTCTACTTTGACACAAGGGTAGTGAAAATGTTCCACCCTTGAATCAAGGAGATTCTCTTAGATGTTGCAAATCTACTCATTGTCTAGTTCCAATGATGTGGGATTATTGTCTTTGAGAATAAATTGAACCTATTGTTCAAAATCATTCATGTAAAAGATATGGACTGATGATGTTGTAGGACAAAAATATATTGTAATTTGATTGTACAAACTGTAAAACCTGGAATGGAATCCTTTACCATCTCATTCTCCTTTTTCTTTTTCTGATTAAATTGACCCCCAAGTGTCCCACCATCTACCTTTTTTGACCATCTATTCTTGAAAGAGTTGAAAAAAGAATCATAAGATGTGAGATGATGGTCAGGGAGTCCTCTTAACCAATCGAGGGATTCTTCAGTCAATGATGAAGCAATTAACTTCATGGATACATATTGTTGCTCAATGCTTGCATTATCCATGTCCCGACCCATAACATAAAGATGATCTTCAATGGTTATCACATTGTTTCTTGGGAACTTTGACAACCATTTGTTGAATTCCTTTGGCATTGTATTAGGGTAACCTTAGATATTGGCCATGTTAAGGGGATTGTATAGGTCTTTGGGTGAGCCATTGGAGAAAGAGGAAGGGTATTATGGAAAAGGGTTTTAACAACATGAGGCTTGAGAGGAGGCCTTCTTTGGTAGAATTTCCTTTTTTGGTAGAATTTAGAAGGATTGAACCTCCCAGGGGGGAAATGGTTGGGAAAGGAAGGGTTCTAGGAAGGTGGATTCGCCAGATGAGATTAAATATAATTTCATCAAGGAAGGTGGAAAGGGAACATACCTTTGGTGGAGTCACCGGGAAATCTAAAGGAAAGGCTTTGAGATAACTTGCCAAAGTGTCGTTTAGGGTTTCGAAGAGGATTCAAAATCCTCCCGGACAACGGAGCCCAAATGTTATCCTACAAGTTTTATTTTGGGTAAATCCAAACCCAAACACTAAATGGTGACAACTAAGAGGTTGCCTACCCACTGTCACTTTAGGCAAGTGTCCCCGTCACTTTAGAGGTCAGGTAGTCACCTCAAGGGGGGAATCTAGATGACCTTAGGGGGAATGAGATGAAGACTAATGAAGAGGGATATGAAGTCCCTAGAATTCAATTCTAAATGGTATGAAGGTCTTGGAATGCAGTATTGAGAAGTTCCAAGGGTTTCCAAGTAGGTTGAGTGACCCACCAAGTGTGAATACCTTCCCGAGACACAAGAAAAACAAGCACATGTCGCAATATAATCAAGAGAACAAGAAAGTGAAGATTTTTGTCTGTAATAAAAAAAGTTAGTAACTAATGCATATCAGTAGATAAGGATATCTAAATCAAGATAAAGTGAGCACAATATTAGTTAACAAATTTCAAAGAAAAACTAGCAATTGACTATGAATTATTTGAAATACTTTGAGAGAAAATAAGAGGACTATTATGAAATGATTTTATGCAGTAAATTGTCATCCTTATGGCTTCTTCATTCAAAGTATACTACAGAAAAATAAACCATCAAAATGTGGCCCAAATTAGCCTAAAAGGTGTTCCATAATTAGTAGATAAGGTGGAAATTCACTCCAGTATCCGGAAATGGAACGAGTCGAACTGCCAATGCGGCTAGGGCCCAAACCCTAGCCGCCATCGCTCTGATTTTTGTTTGCAGGAGCGCTGTGCTTCATTTGTAGCTATCGATCCAGGGCTTATGGGGCGATCCAACAATAGTCAGGGGTAGACAGAGATGTGGATCGGTGTTTCAGCGCGTGGACTCAGTGATTCAGCGTGGTCTTGGCCTCTTTACAACAGCCGAGTTTTTCAAAGCGTCCCTCCTCCAAGCGGTTTGGAAAGATTGATCACAGGAAGTGACCTACAGCAGTCAGGGTTCCCCAGCACTCAGAGACGCGGGATCAACACCTTCAGAGGGTCCCTACGACCGCCTACGGGTTTTCATGCGGGTGGGTACAGTGGTCTTGGCTCATCACTGAGACTTTGTTTGCAGGAGGTCGGCTACGATGGCCCCAGATCAAAATGCCGAGAAGGGAAAAGACCCTTTGGAAGCATTCAAGGCGTTAGTTCGTTCGGCAGGCCCCAAATCCAAGCCTTCTCTCTCGTCCAAGTTTGTTAAGAAGATGGAGGAGATCCCTTCTCTGGAGCTATCACCAGAGCAACCTTGCTCTCTTGCCCTTATTCTAGCAGAAAAGTCCCTCATCGGAAATTTTACGGGGTTATGGCCTAGCCCCAAAGCGGTGGAGGCATGGACGAATGACCGATGGAAACCACTGATAAAGGGAAACATCTCTCTGTTCGTAGTAGGTAGGGGTTTTTTTGTATTCAATTTCTTGAGCAAAGAGGACTGTGATCTAGTTTTCAGATCTGGGCCCTATTTCATGGGGTCGAGAGGACTGTTCTTAGCCCCCTGGACTATTGACTTCAATCCCGAAGCCGAGATCACCGCAGAACCTATATGGGTTAGGCTGCCCCACCTACCCTTGCATCTTTGGGGGACAGACTCTCTGGTGGACATCGGAAATAAGCTTGGGTGTTTCCTGGACAAAGCGGAGCCGAAAGGGGACCAGTTTACCTGCGCCCACATTTGTGTTGAGGTTAACCTCAAGAAAGGTCTTCCAGAAGCCAGCTATTAAGCTCTCCCTGGGGGAATTGAGCCATATCCAAGAGTTGGACTACAAACATATACCATTCAAGTTCCTCCGATGCCATGCTTACAGCCACTTCGTAAGAAACTGCCCCAAAGCCGCTGAGGAACCGGGACCAGTCAAAGAAGACACTTTTCAGCCCGTAGCAAACCGACGAAGGTAGCCAAAGGGAAAGGAACCACTAGCCCAAGCCCCGAAGGCCACTTTTTCAACAGAGGAAACTCTAGAAAATAAAAACAGTTTTGATGCGCTAAAGAAGATGAAGGCCCAAAATCAGAAGAAACAGCAGCCAAGGAAGATCCTCCGGCAGACGAAAGCCTTCCGGAATCCTCCCCCCCAAAATCTGTAGCAGCGAGAAAGATTCGGGCTCCAGATCCGGAAGCTCAAGAAGGTCGGAT
>ML789098.1:537682-551597 GCA_009831015.1 Picea engelmannii | reverse complement strand
ATATATATATATATATATATATATATATATATATATATATATATATATATATATATATATATATATATATATATATATATCTAGTTCAGATTTATAGTTAGAGTTATTATTTTAGTTGCTTACCTTAGATAGTTTTTGGTTGATTTCTTTCTCGTAAAATTATAAAAATAAAAAAAACAATAGCTTTGCTGTCTTAGGACAGTTTACAAATGATTTTTGCAGGTTTTCATCTAAATCTGTAATCTGTAAATATTGTACATTTGTGATTAATATTTAATTATGTTGATAATTTAACATTTAATTTCATAGAATTATTGTTGTATATTATTAGACAGTAGGGTATATATATATATATATATATATATATATATATATATATTTCAGATTTATTTATAGTTTTCTTTAATTGTTGTTTTTCATTTAGATTAGTTCCTTAGTATAGTTTTCTTTTGTTTTCCTAGGACTTAGATCGGCCAACGGAGCCACTAAACCCGTCAGGGTGGATCATCCCAAATGGCTTGGGTTATTTAGACAACCCCGGACCGGATCCACTCTTCCAGTTGGCGAGCATTCATTTTCTCCTGTCAACAAGCATTCAAGTAGTAAGAGATAGATATATCCATGTAAAAATTTGTCATATAAATGAAGAATCACTTGAATTAATTTTAGGGGGGGATTCGTATTCTAAAGAGGATAAGACAATCCAATACATGTGAAAGTTTGAGGGATCTTGGATTAGTTATGGTGAGAGATCGAGTGAATAAGGGACAAAGATGTTAAGTTCCCTGGTGGCACACCAAAGGGGTTGGTGGTAACTCCAATGGGTTGAATCAGAGAATTTTTTACAGAGGCCATCGATGAGTGAAACTTCATATTAGGGAAGTTAGCAGAAGCTTCTCCAAAATACAAGGCCAACATTGGTGCCAATCCTTCAAATTATGTCGGTGATTCAGAGCAGTTCATGGGAAGTTCTCTGATTCAAGTCAAGAGAAGAGTTACCAAGCTCTCTAGTAGTGTACCAGATATTTTAAAATCAATTCCTCCGATACACATGAGAGTGAATCTTACAAAGGTTGTCGATGAGTCAAAGGGTTCGTGTGAACCTCGTTAGTATATACTAGCAACATTGGTGTCAATTTATTTGAAGAACCGAATGATTTTGTCTCAACTCTTTCAATGAATACTAGAAGAGTTTATATCAACTCCTTCGACAAGTCTTGAAAGAAAAAAAAACAAGGTCATATAATTTTCACCGATGACTATCATGGTAAAATTTTCCGATCAACCAGGGGAACTTTAAAAAATTTCAATGACAACAAGGAGATATAAAAAAAATTGAACAAGCTCTGGATTGGGGTTTTGTAATATACCAGATATAAAATGTAGGCAGAACAAAAATAAAATGCTAGAAATGGAAGAATAACAACAATATAACCAGAACATTCACCACAATAGCACTGGAATGATAAGAGAATAATAATAGAAATAACACTTTGAATCTGAAAGCAATGTTCACGGGCCTCTTCGAGGGGGAAACCTCTAGTTGAGCAGATCTCTATTACAATAATATCCAAGATAGGGTTCTTATACCCTCGACTCCTATTTATACTAAAAAGAAGCATCTAGAGGAATATCCTTCTAGAAGCGGAAGCTTCTATTAGGTCTTCTTACGTCCGCCTTATTCTATTTTATTGAAAGGCCTTATTAATATTGACCTTTATTACATCCAAATATATTGTTCTACCCATGTGCGGGTTAGGACCCTAACATGTCTGCCCCCTTAAAAACAACCTTGTCCTCAAGGCTTGAGATGAGGAAATTGTTGTAAAATGGTAGCTGGTTCCCAAGTGGCATCTGTTGAAGTTATATATTTCCACTGGACTAGCACTTCCTTGATGGTTCTCTGACATTGGCGACACTCAAGCTGGTCCAAAACGGCTTCTGGCTGTAGCCAAATGGATCCTTCTTCAACTAACTCTGGAAGGTTGGTTTGAATTTGGCACTTAGCTCCAATCACTTTCTTTAAGCATGAAACATGAAAAGCATGATGTAGCTTCAAATGGCTGGGAAAAGATAACTAATAGGCTACTTGTCCCACATGCTTGAGAATCGTATAAGGACCATAAAATTTGGGCGCTATCTTCTGACAATGCTCGGCCTTGAGGGAAGTTTGCTTGTAAGTTTGCAGTCGAAGAAACACCTAATCCCCTTCTACAAATTGACGTTCATAGCGACCTTGATCTGCTTGTTTCTTCATGCGATTTTGTGCCATGACCAAATTCTCTTTGAGTGTACAGAGAATATCCTCTCGAACTGTAAGTGTTAGGTCAACCGCCTGGACCTTCGAGGCACTTGGTAAGTATGAGAGAACTGAAGGTGCCTTATATCCATATACGTCTTCAAAAGGAGTCATGCGTGTAGCTGTATGATATGAAGTGTTGTACCACCATTAAGCTAGAGGTAACCATTGAGCCCACTAATTTTTCTTTTCTGAGGAAAAACACCTCAAATTTGTTTCCAAACACTTTTTGACAACTTCTGTTTGGTCATCAGTCTGGGGATGATAAGTTGTGTTGAGATGCAATTCGGTGCCTTGTATCTTGAACAGTTCTTGCCAAAAATTGCTTGTAAAAGTTGGGTCGTGATCAGAAACAATAGAGTGCAGCATGCCATGAATCTTGAAGACCTTATCCATGAAAAGTTGAGCCACCATGGATGTTGTAAATGACTATTGAAGGGCAGAAAAATGAGCATACCTGGAAAGGCGATCAACAACCACCATGATGACTGATTTATTTCTCGATTTGGGTAAGACGGTAATAAAATCCATAGAGATATCCTTCCAAATATTAGGTGGAATCGGGAGAGGTTGTAGTGTGCCCGAAGATTTGATTGTTTCTCCCTTGTTTCATTGACATACATCACATTCAACAAAAAAATTATGAATGTCCTGTTTCATACCATCCCAGAAAAAGGAACATTTGACCCTATCATAGGTTTTGGTGAACCTGGAGTGCCCTGTTGTGGGTGTAGCATGAAGCTTAGAAAGTATCGTGGATTTAAGCTTTGATTGTTTACTTAGATACAAACAGTCTTTGTATCGAAGTTCATCATGGAGCCAAGAGTACCCTGGGGAAGCTGGAGCA
The DNA here is from genome assembly GCA_009831015.1 of Picea engelmannii. Lineage (NCBI taxonomy): Eukaryota > Viridiplantae > Streptophyta > Pinopsida > Pinales > Pinaceae > Picea > Picea engelmannii. The sequence continues at coordinate 548,451 of ML789098.1, read as the reverse complement.
TTGGACTGCAATTGTTGGATCAAATTTGAACTTTTGGGATCTTGTAGCCATTCCCGGCGAATGGCTTGGAGCTAATCTGGGACAATGAATGAAAGAGAAAAAAAGGGATCCTTCATATTTATATTTGCGGGAAAGTGCATCCGCAACCACATTTTCTTTGCCTTTCTTGTAAATGATCTCATAATCGTATCCAAAGAGCTTAGTCACCCATTTTTGTTGTTTTGGGGAGGAAATGCATTGTTCCAGAAAATACTTGAGGCTTTGATGGTTTGTATTAATTTGGAAACATTGCCCCAATAGATAAGGGTGCCACAGATCAATGACATGCAGAATAGCCAACATTTCCTTTTCATAGATGGATTTTACCATATTTCTTTTAGATAGTTTCTTGCTGGTAAAGGCCAAAGTTCGACCCTCTTGCATAAGGACAACAACAATTCCTTTTCCTGAGGCATCACATTCCAACACAAAGGTCTTTGTGAAATCGAGGAGGGCGAGGACTGGAGTGGTGCACATGGCCATCTTCAAGGTTTGAAAATCTTGAGCAGTGGCTGGAGTCCAAGTGAAAGAGTGGCTGGAGTCCAAGTGAAAGAGTTCTTTTTTAGGAGAGCAATGAGAGGTGCTGCAATCTTCCCATAATTCTTAACAAACTTGCGATAATACCTTGTTAATCCCAGAAATCCACGCAAGCTCTTAAGAGTCTTTGGGTGAGTCCAGTCTTGCATATCTTCAATCTTTTTAGGATCCACCCTGACACCATCCTTGCCAACCAGATGACCCAAGTATTCTACTTCTAAGGTGCCAAAAGCACATTTAGACTATTTCAGGAAAAGTTGGTCCTGAGAGATTAGATGGGGAACTCGATCCACATGAGAAAGATGGTATGTTTAGGTTTTTCTATAGATGAGAATATCATCAAAGAAAACTAAGACACAATGGCGGAGAAAAGGATGGAAGACATGATTCATGAGGCTTTGGAAGGTGGAGGGGGAATTACACAAGCCAAAGGGCATGACCAAAAACTCGTAGTGGCCCTCATGAGTTCTAAAGGCAGTCTTGGGAATGTATGCCTCTTTCATACATATCTGGTGGTAGCCCAAACAAATATCTAATTTAGTGAAGACTTGGGCACCACCTAATTCATCTAGGAGGTCATCAATGACAGGAATGGGGAATTTGTCTTTGATGGTAAGTTTGTTGAAGGCACAGAAGTTAGGACAAATTTTCCAAGAACATTCTTTATTTAGGACCATGACCACAGGAGAAGAGTAGGGGCTCGTACTAGGGCAGATAACGCCTGCATTAAGGAGTTCTTGGACCATTTTCTCAATTTCATTTTTTTGTGAAAATGGGTGATGATACAGACAGATATTGGGAGGAAGGATTTCGGGTATGAGGAGAATGGAATGATCATGAAAACCATGGGAAGGAGGGATTACTTGGGGAGTGGAAAAGACCAATTGATGTGTAGAAAGGATGGATTGGAGGTTTTGCGGGACCAAGGGTGTCTCTATTGCTTGTATGGCATGGAGTTGGGAAATAACACTAGAATGACCTTTTTTGAGCATCTTTTTCATGCGATGGGAACTAGTGATCTCAGGTGAATTGGCGATGATGCCTTGGATATTATATTGGTGGCCCTCTTGGTCGAATTGCATGGTTAAGTCTTTAAAATCCATGAGAATGGGACCCAAAGTCCTTAGCCAGTTTTCACCCAACACAATGTCACAACCTCCCATGTTGATAAAAAACATATGGGATTTCAAGTGGTAGTCACCAATTTGGAGACGCACATTTTCACAATGCCCACCACATTTCATGGAACCACCATTGGAAATCATGACTTGGAAATTATTGAGGGCATGGAAGTAGAAATGAGTTTCTTGGGCAATGCAGCGATGAATAAAATTATGGGTTCTTCCACTATCAACCAGAATAATGACCTTCTGATGCTTGATGTAACCGATTACCTTGAGGTTTTGGGGAGACGAGAAGCCAGTGAGAGAATTGAGGGAAATGGTTGGTTCTACGTCGAGGGGGTATGAGGGAGGGGTTATGTCATTGGATTCAAGTGACTCAGACACAAGGGGAGTTTCTACATCCTCTTCCGAAATATCCTTGGAGATGGCCATAAAAATCTTTTGTTCTTTACACTTGTGGCCTAGGAAATATTTGTCATCACAGTTATAACAAAGGTATTTGAGTTGGCGTTCAACCATTTCAGTCCTGGTCAATTTTTGGATCTTTAGTGGAGTAGAGGGAGTAGTGGGATTTACTGGTTTAGGGCGAGGGATAAAGGAGGGTTTTCAGTTTTGAGAGGATACAACCTGTTGTGCTTATTTAGCTCTTTTAGTAGCCTCCACCCAACTCTGAGGCCGAGCCATTAGGACATGGGCCCAAATCTCATCCGTGAGGCCGCTGATAAAACACTCTCGAAAAAAGGCATAAGACATGCCCTCTGTTTTAAAAGTTAGGTGCTCAAGGGAAGCTATAAAGTCTTCCACTATTCCTAATTGATTCAACTTTGTCAAATGGCCCAAATGGTTGGTGTCAATGTCAAAGCGTTCATAAAGCTCTGCCACAAAGTGTGTCCAAGCAATATACCCTTGACGAGAAGTTTTTCTCCATTGCCACCATTGCCACTGTTCTTGATCTAGATGGAGCACACCATACCGGAGTTTGGCCAAGTCATCTGTAATGCGGTATAAAGAGAAATAATGTTCCATTTGGGTTACCCAACTAGTGGGGCCAGAGCCATCAAATTTGGTCACATCCACCCACGGAAGGCGTAGGTCACGTTGAAAGTGATGGTTCTGAAAGTTATTGGAATGAGAGGAATGGTCACCTTCAGGATGTGGAGGTGAGGAAGAGGAAGGGTTATCTTTAGGGATATGCAGTTTGGTGTAGAGTACTGAAAAGACTGATTCAAGTTGGGTGCTGAGGTCTTGTTTGATTTCCTCCATTGAGGATTGCAAGGTTGTATTGATGGCTTCAACATTGGCACTGAGTTGTTTCACTTCTTGTTGGGTTTCGATGGGACCAGATTGCAAGGTGTTGAAGCGAGCTTCCAAGTCTTGGCTACGGGTATGGGCCATGAGGATGGGGGAACTGAAAAGGAGTGGGTGGGGTAAAAAAATTTGCCGAAAAATGATATGGATGAATGTGATAAGGGAAAAGAGATGAATCCAATGGAATAGGTCTCAAATAATGGTGAAAAAATTTCAGAATATTGCAGAGAGGAAATTCCCAAATGCTTAACCAGAAAGAAATGTGTATTTACTTGGCAACCCGAACACAGTTGCACGAAAATAGATCTTGTTGCTTTTAATTTGTTTATGTTTCTATCCCCAAGGGTTAAGTATTCAAGGGTTCTAGAGACAAGGGTTTACCCTGTGTTATATCTCTCTGATATACGTGTGGGGTCCAACAATAGTACTTGGCCCAATATCTCAGGGAACTAACTAAGGAGTATAGACCATACCTTTATCCGTACTACCCGACTACCCAGGTACTAGAGAGTATCTTCCCGAGTGTTTTTCTCGGTGACATTATAACATTCAGGCGATTGATTAGTTTATCTAAAGAGGGCTTAAGGTAATCTAGGCTCATCTGTACACAGGTGTTGTCTAATGCACTACCACTTGAAGGGGTACCAACAGGGGTTACAAGGGTGGCCAACATATGTGCTCTTAAGTATCACTTGTATTTCCTGCGTGTATGAATCCCTTAACCGTGGTTTTATGCACATAACGATAGATCTTTGTGGCTTAAAGACACCAGAATACGTCTCTACCCTGGAAAAAAAAATCAACCCACACTTTTTGCTGAGGAAAGTTCTCTGATACCACTTGTAATATACCGGATATAAAATGTATGCAGAACATAAATAAAATTCTAGAAATGGCAAAATAACAACAATATAACCAGAGCATTCACCACAATATCACTGAAATGATAAGAGAATAATAACAGAAATAACACTTTGAATCTGAAAGCAATGTTCACGGGCCTCTTCGAGGGGGAAACCTCTAGTTGAGAAGAGCTCTATTACAATAATATCCAAGATAGGGTTCTCATACCCTCGACTCCTATTTATACTAAAAAGAAGCATCTAGAGGAAGATCCTTCTAGAAGCAGAATCTTCTATTAGGTCTTCTTACATCCGCCTTATTCTATTTTATTGAAAGACCTTATTAATATTGACCTTTATTACATCTGAATATATTGTTCTACCCATGTGCGGGTTAGGACCCTAACAGGTTTGGTCAGATTATGGTTTACTAAAGTTCACAAAAGTACCTCACTTAAAGATAATATTGATTCCTTCGTTGATTGGAATCAAATTCAAAACCAAATGCAAGCTTGGTTGCAGTACTTCCCATGGACATGGGAAAATATTGCAATCTAGGGCATGTGTGATGACATAGGGCATGATCAGAAATGAAAGGAATAGTCAGGGACGAAGAGCACTAGGATTAAGGTTAGACTTAGTCGTCGGTTATATAGGAAGAGCATGGGAGAGGAAACCTTCCATTGATGGTCGGGTCTATGGACATGGTAGGCTAGGTGGGGTATGACTCTATAAGAATATGGGCCAGTGGGAAATGATCAAAGCGCCGGGTGAGAGGATGGTTTCTTTAAATTAAAAAATAAAATAAGAACCCTAACCTTAGCTGAAAAACATGAGAAAAATAAAAGTGATAGGTCTTATCGCCTACCTGGAAGCTTTGAAGACACATGTACATCTGCTGAAAAGGATAACGAAAACCATCATAAATGGGATGGATCAGTGATAGGTCAGTCAACACTCCTAGCTTATGTTTTGGCGATAAGGAAATGATGATTGAAAAGGAGGTAGGGAGTGTCCTTTAATAATCAAGGTGTTGGATTACTGAGAGGGGGGATGAATCAGTAATAGAGCAATTTAATCCTTTTTCTCCAAACGTTCAAGTGTTATATCAATGTAGCATTATCATCCAATAGTTACAGAGTAAATAAACAATGAAAAAATGAGAAATCACACACATACACAGTACACCAGTGTTTTTACGTGGAAACCCAAAGCGTGAGAAAACCACATAATTATTTTTATTATATGTCTTGAAGAATTACATTCATTGGAAGCACCACATTGGAAGCACCAACTTCCTTTGTTTTCCAGCTGCAACTGGAAGGAGGCTCCAACTCCCTAGTTTCTTAGGATACAACCTGAGGGAAGCTCCAACTTCCCAATTCTCCGGCTACAACCAGAAGGAGGCTACAACCCCCTAAGTTCTTTGAATACAATAAAAAGGTGGCTACAACCACCTATCCTTGCCCCGTCCAACTGCCCTGAAATATAAATGCCAAATGTAGACAACCTATCACTATCACTGAATCAACCACTGCCACTTTCAACCTCTCACTATCAACCTATACCTATAACCTATAACAACATGTACCAATCAACCTACACCAAACAACCTATACCAATAACCTCAACCAACATGTAACATGCATCAACCATGCATGAACCTTGACATCAAGATGTACCAACATCATCAACTATACACCTCATGTATGTGCTAACTCATCAACTACTTGTCTCAACCATGTACCCAACATGTACCTCAACCATATACTAAAGACATACACCAATATAACCATCACAATTTATCTAACAATTCATCACTCTATCCATAAACCAAATACCATAAACCCTTAAATCAAACCATGTTCCACAACCTCACTATTATGTAGCCTCAGGCTAAACCAAAAACTTCAGCAACACATCACAACCAAAAGACCAACACCCATATGCCAAATACCAATAACAAAATACCAACTGTATCCCTCAACAAATCTAATATATGCAGCAATATTGAACATCCAATACCATTTCAAGAGATAAACCCTAGCTCACAAAAAATACATCAAACAAGATGTGTCATATCTCTCATAAATAGACCCCAACCATGTCGTTGCCGCGATTTTTTTGCCTTACTTTTTCTATCACGATTTTTTTTCTGCACTTTTTCTGCCGCGATTTTTCTATCGTACTTTTTTTGCCGCAATTTTTCTGCTGCACTTTTTCTTCCATGATTTTTCAGTCGTGATTTTTCTGTTTCACTTTTTATGTCGTGGTTTTCCTACCGCACTTTTTCTACCGCACTTTTCTTGCCGCACTTTTTCTGCCGCACTTTTCCTACCACACTTTTTTTGCTACAATTTTTCTCTATCAATAATGCCTACCCAAATAACCTTTCACAAAAATAGATATTCACTGATATTCAAGTGTGTTTAATTGAGAGAGATTTTACTCTTATTTATACTTTCATGTAGCATTACGCTTTCCTTATTTTAGGGATTTCTCCATTTACTTTATTATTTAAATAATTTCTTTTGCAAACACTTGACTTTTGGGGGCTTCTATATGACTAATGAGGGTTCTTCAACTTCATATGGCCATAAATCTCTAACCGTGAGGAGTTATGTGGCGTTCCACATACCAACATAAATGGCATGACAAGAACTATCCATATAGGATAGTTTCACTAACAAATTCACTAACCTTCATCTCATTAATCCATAATTAAGTATGGGTTCTCTAACCATACTTCTAGGATAACTCAATCCACAAAAAGTCTTCCCGTGAGGGCTTTCACCATAAGGGGACCACTTTGGAGTTCATTCATTTGTACTTATTATCAACCATGAAAAGACAATAATGAGTCATATTTACATCAAACAAAATTTGGTCCATTACCCAAACCTTTGTGCTACCAGAATTTCTTCAAGGGTTGACATCAATGAAAACCAACCTTAATCAACAATGTCCCCCTTTGGCATTGATGGAAACACTCTGATGCAATAATGAAATAATATCACTCATGCTCCCCCTGGAACCATGCCTCTATCCTCTGTATCTCTGTGACCATTTATCCCCCTGGAACCATCCCTCTTTCCTCTACATCTGATAACTCTCTCCCTTTGTCATCAATGAAAAATATATCTTTCCATTTGGGGCTACTCCACCTGACTGAACTGTCCTATTTATGGTGCTTCCTCATGTACATCTAAGACATATAAGATAAGCATTCAAAATAATTCATTTTGGAGTATAAATAACTCTGAGTCTCTGGTGAAGATACTCAAAGGCTTCCCGTGGAAGTGGTTTTGTAAATATGTCTGCCACTTATTCTTTTGTGTCCACATACTCAACTCTGATGTTCATTTCTACAACTTGTTCCCGTAGAAAGTGATACTTGATTGGAATTTTTTTTGTCTTGGAGTGCATCACTGGATTCTTTGAGATACTGATGGCACTTTTATTATTACAATAGATTGGAATGGGCTCATCATACTCAACCTATATATCTGTCAGAGTTTGTTTCATCCAAAGAACCTGTGTACAACATTTTGTTGCTGCAATATACTCTACCTAAACTGTAGATAAAGATATTGATGGTTGTTTCTTGCTTATCCATGATACTAAACACTCATCTAAGTAGAACGCTGCTCCACTGGTGTTTCATCAGTCATCAATACAACCTTCCCAATCTGCATCTGTGTAGGGAATAAGTGATAGATCTTTTCCTTTTGGATACCATAATCCAAACTCTTCTATTCCTTTGAGATATCTGAAAATCCTCTTCACTACTAATACATGTGATTCTTTTGGATATGCTTGAAATCATGCCACCTATCCAATCGCCTGCATTACATATGGTCTGGATGTTGTCACATATAGTAGGCTACCAATCATTGGCTTGTATTCCCTTTGATCTGTAGAATTTGAATCATCATATTTTCTTAACTTACAATTGTTTTGCATGGGAGTGATAACTGGTTTGCAATCTTCCCTTCCGAACGTCTTTAGCATTTCTCTTATATACTTGGTTTGAGAAATTAAAATTCATTCGTGTATTGGACGTATATGAAGTCCCATAAAGAAGGATAGTTCTCCAAGTAATGACATTTCAAATTCATTCTGCATATCCTTTTTGAATTTCTGGCTTAACCTGTCATCATCACTACCAAAAATAATATCATCAACATAAATGTCAATTAATAAAATACTATCTTGACTTACCTTGATGTAGAGGTTGTTGTCTACACTTCCTTTTCTGAACCCTTCCTGTTGTATATATTTATCCAGTCTAGAGTACCATGATCTAGGAGCATGTTTTAGACCATGCAAGGCCTTCTTTAATTTACACACATAATCTATGTTCTCTGACAACTAAAATCCTTCTGGTTGTTCAATGTAGACTTTTCTTCAAGTTCCCCATTCAAAAAAAATGATTTTATGTCCATCTGATACACTTTAATATTTTTGGAGCATGCATAAGCTAAAAGAAATCAGATTTCTTCCATTCTGGAAATTGGGGCAAATGTCTCTTGAAAGTCGATTCCTTCAACCTATGCATATCCTTTACATACCAATCTAGATTTGTTCCTTGTAACCTATCCATATTCATTCAATTTATTCCTGTATACCCACTTTGTGCCGATCACATTCTTATCCTTTGGTCTTGGAACCAATTCCCAAGTATCATTTTTATCTATTTGATCCAATTATTCATCCATGGCCTTATTCAAAAATTCATCCTTGTTGGCCTCTTCAAAACAAGTTGGTTCAATCATAGATCAAAATGCTAGGTGCATTTGTTCTGGTGAACAAATTCTTCTTCTAGTCTCAACTCCTACATCTTTGTGTCTGATAATTTGATTTAAAGGATGCTTCTTCTGTAGTCGTTTGCTAGGTGTCTTTGGAAGCACTTGCTAAAATTTATCTTCTGCTTCTGTCGAATATTCTTCATCTTCCCCTTCTACTTCTGTTTCATCTTCTTCTTCTTCTTCGTAAATATGTTACATTAATTCATTTTCTTCTTCCTTTAATTCTTATCTACATGTTTCATCAATTGTTACGTTGATGCTTTCCAAAACTTTGTTCAATCTCAGGTTGTAACACTTGTATGATTTCCTTGTACTTGAGTAACCAACAAGTACTCCTTTGTCCACACGAGAGTCAAACTTTCCCATTCTACCATATTCTCTTTTGATGTAGCATTTTCTCCCAAAAACTCTAAAGTGCTTCACATTTGTTGGTCTTCCTTTCCATATCTCACAGGTATTTTTGTCAATGTTGTTTCTGAGCATTAATCTATTTTGAATGTGAACTATTGTATGCACTGCCTGTGTCCAAAAAATATCTGTCAATTTGGAATCCATTAGCATTGTTCGATCCATTTCCTGTATTGTCCTGTTCTTTATTTCAACAAGTCCATTCTGTTGAGGTGTCCTAGCAACGAAGAATTGTCTTTTTATTCCATGACTACTGCAGTTGTCCATAAATTTATTTGAATTGAAATCTCCTCCATTATCAGATATCAAGAATTTGATTTTTGAATCCATTTCATTTTCAACCATTTCCTTGTAGATCTTGAAGTTTTCAAAAGCTTCTGACTTATTCTTGAGAAAAACAACTGCAACCATTCTTGTATAATCATCAACTAATAACTAAAAATATTTCTCACCTTTTAAACCCTTTGTTGTAGTTCATCCAACTAGATCAGTGTGCACAATTTCCAGTGGTCTTGTCGTTGAATATTCCTGTGATTTGAATTTGGTGTTTGTTTTCTTTCCTTGTTGACAATGCTTACATAAAGTGTTGGCTGGTTTCGTGATCTAGGGAATTTATCTGACTACTTCTCTTTTGTTGACTTTGACAAGGTTATAAAAATGTATGTGACCCATTCTTATGTGCCATAGCCAAATTTCATCTTCCTTTACTAGACAACACTTTTCATTTCCAATTTCACTTAACACATATATGTTTCTTGAAGTTCTCGCAGCTGTAGCAATTAATTTTCCTGAACCTTCTTTTCTTATATCACATTTTTGTGAATCGAAAGTAACTTTATGACCTTGGTCACACATTTGACTCACACTTAGAAGATTATGTTTCATATCTTCTACTAGTAGAAAATTTTCTGCCTTTGTATTCTTGTTCCAAATTCTGACTGTGCCTTTTCTAATGATTTTAGCTGAATCATAATTTCCAAAGGAGACTGATCCATCTCTTTCCTTTCTTAAAGTAAGAAACCTGTCTCTACCACCAATCATGTGTTTTGAACAATCACTGTCAACATGCCAACCATGTTTCTTCTGCTTAGCTTGTAGAGAGAGTGTGCATTCTTCATTGCTATACTGATTCTTCTTTCTTATCCATGTCCTTTTCTGAGGTTCCTGTCTGTGACTGTTATTATTATGTTGCGGTTCTCTAGGAGGGACTATCATTCTGCAATATTTGGCCATGTGTCCAAAGTTGTTACATTTGTAACATTCCACTTCAGATCTCAAGGATTCAAACATGTTGTAACTTCTTCTCTATTTTCACTAGGCCTTCTTGGATAACCCTTTTGTGTATGACTTTCAAAGTTCTTTATGTTCCTGTTGTTAGCTCTGCAATTCACAACTTTATGTCCAAGATTATTACATGCATAACATAAACCAAAAAAAATATTTTGATACTTGGGAGTTGAATATATTCTGAAAGGAGGCACTCTTATTAATTCGTCTTCTTCCTGAGGCCTATCTGTCAGTTGGTGATTATGAAATCTGAATCTTCTCGGTGGAGGAGTGTCCCTGTAATATTCCTTATAGATATTCCTATCCCCTTTGATTGTTTCTGCATAACATTTTGGATATGTTTCTTGCTCAGTTGTTTTGGAGCTTGATCCCTTTTATGTTTGATTGTATCCAAGTCCATACTTGTCATGATGAGG
>ML789098.1:523119-537582 GCA_009831015.1 Picea engelmannii | reverse complement strand
TTCATAATTTATCTTTTTCTTATGAGGAAATTTGTTAGAAAAATGACCAATACCATCACAATTAAAAGAAATCAAAGGAAGATTACCTCTATACCTGCCGGTGGTTCCCTTGTTCAATCTTTTGACAAAGTTGGCCACTTCTTCATCATCTTCCAAGACGTCACTATTGCTACTAAGTTCGTTTTCTTTTTTCTTTAAATTTTTAGATGCTTTGAAGGTTGCTTCTTTTATATCTGTATTTTCCTGTTAAATTCTCATTTCATATGATGTGACTATTCCATGTAATTTGTCCATGCTTATTGAATTCATATTTTCTCTTTCTTCTAGTGTTGATATCTTAGGGTCAAATCTCATAGGAAGATATATTAGTACCTTTTGAACCATTACAGATTCTTCGATTTCTTCTCCCAATCCTATTATTGCATTTACTGTTTCATCAAATCGTAAAACGTAAGATGCAATATTCTCATCTTCCTTCATCTTAAGTTATTCGAACTAACCTCTGTAAGTTTGAAGTTTTGCTACTTTGACTTTTGAATCTCCTTCATAAATATTTCGAAGTTTGTCTCAAATATCTTTAGTGGATTTACAATGTGCAACTTTGGTGAATATAGTTTCACTAAGACCATTCAGAAGTGCATTTGTTTCTTTGGAATTATTTTGACCGAGTTTCATTACTTTGTCATTTGTTGGCGGAACTATTGATACTTTGTATCCATCTACAATTGATTGCCAAATTTCAAATCCCTGTTCCTGTATATATGTCTTCATCCTTATGCTCCAAAATGAATACTTATGTCCATCAAACTGTGGTATTCCAATTTTATACAAGTTGTTGCTCTCCATGATCTTCCTTTAAGTGGTTAAACTGATTTTTGAAGGAACCTACTCTAATATCAATTGTTGGATTACTGAGAGGGGGGTGAATCAGTAATAGAGCAATTTAATCCTTTTTCTCCAAAAATTCAAGTGTTATATAAATGTATCATTATCATACAATAGTTAAAAAGTAAATAAACAATCAACAAATGATAAATCACACACATACACAGTACACCAATGTTTTTACGTGGAAACCCAAAGTGGGAGAAAACCATAGAATTCTTTCCTTATATGTCTTGAAGAATTACATTCATTGGAAGCACCAACTTCATTTGTTTTCCAACTGCAACTGGAAGGAGGCTCCAACCCCCTAGTTTCTTAGGCTACGACCTGAGGGAAGCTCCAACTTCCCAATTCTCTGGATACAACCAGAAGGAGGCTACAACCCCCTAAGTTCTCCGGCTACAACCACCTATCCTTGCCTTGTCCAACCGCCCTGAAATATAAATGTCAAATGTAGATAACCTGTCACTTTCACTGAATCAACCATTGCCACTGTCAACCTGTCACTGTCAGCCTGTACCAATATCTTGTAAAAACCTATACCAATCAACCTACACCAAACAACCTGTACCAATAACTTGAACCAACATGTACCATGCATCAACCATGCATGAACCTTGACTCATCAAGATGTACCAACATCATCAACTATACACCTCATGTATGTGCCAACTCATCAATTATACACCTCATGTATGTGTCAACTCATCAACTACTTGTCTCAACCATGTACCCAACATGTACCTCAACCATATACCAAAGACATACACCAATATAACCGTCAAAATTTATCTAACAATTCATCACTCTATCCATAAACCAAATACCATAAACCCTTACATCAAACCATGTGCTACAACCTCACTTTTATGTAGCTTCAAGATAAACCAACTACTTCAGCAACACATCACAAACAAAAGACCAATACCTATATGCCAAATACCAACAACAAAATACCAATTGTATCCCTCAACAAATTTGATATATGCAACAATACTGAACATCCAATACCATCTCAAGAGATAAACCCTAGCTCACAAAAAATACCTCAAACAAGATGTGGCATATCTCTCATAAATAGACCCCAACCATGTTGCTACCACGATTTTTCTACTGCAATTTTTCTACCGCACTTTTTCTGTCGCGTTTTTCTTCCGCAATTTTTCTACCATGATCTTTCTGCCGCGATTTTTTTGTCACACTTTTTCTGCCGCAGTTTTTCTGCCGTACTTTTTCTGCCGCGGTTTTTTTTCCGCGGTTTTCTTGCCGCACTTTTTCTGCTGCAGTTTTCATGCCACACTTTTTCTGCCGCACTTTTATTGCCACACTTTTTCTACCTCACTTTTTCTGCCACACTTTTCCTACCGCACTTTTTTCTGCTACAATATTTCTCTATCAATAATACTTGTCCAAATAACCTTTCACAAAAATAGATATTCAATGATATTCAAGTATGTTTAAATGAGAGAGATTTTCCTCTTATTTATACTTTCATGTAGCATTACACTTTCCTTATTTTAGGGAGTTCTCCATTTACTTTATTATTTAAATATTTTCTTTTGAAAATACTTGACTTTTGGGGGCTTCTATATGACTCACGAGGGTTCTTTATATGGTCATAAGTCTCTAATAGTGAGGATTTATGTGACGTTCCACATACCATCGGAAATGGCATGACAAGCACTATCCATCTAGGATAGTTTCACTGACAAATTCACCGGCCTTCATCTCATTATTCCATAATTAAGCATGGTTTCTCTAACCATACTTTTAGGACAACTCAATCTGCAAAGCATCTTCCTATGAGGGATTTCACCATAAGGGGACCACTTTGGACTTCATCCATTTGTACTTTTTATCAACCATGACAAGACAATACTGATTCATCTTTACATCAAACAAACTTAGGTCCATTACCCAAACCTTTGTGCTACCGCGCTTTCTTCAAGGGTTGACATCAATGACAACCAACCTTAATCAATGCAATTCAATGAAACCAAAGGGTTTGGAAGGAACCCGACTGATGTTAAATCCCTTTACTCTTTCAGAAGTTAAGTTTATAAATGTTCCGATCATACAAGAGGGAAAGGTGGAAAGAGATCTGATGTGCACTGGAGATGTTGAGCAGAACTACTCCGATGGCATAGTTTTGTACATAGATAATATTAGTGTGAACTCCTATGGAGGGCACTAGAGAATATAACTAAAATTCTGTCAATTTTCTTGTTTGTGTATCAGAGGATATTAAAGGAACTATTTTGGTTCAAATGGTGGATTTCATGAGAACTCCTCTGGTTGAATCAAAGGAATTAATATTAATTCTATGGGTTATAAATAGATGTATAGTCATACTTGGAAGAATTATCTCATATGTATCATAGGGATTTAATGGAAATCTTCCAGTATGTACCAGAAGAGTTGAAGGGAACTTCCTTGGTATTAAAAAAATTGATACTTGAAAATAGTCTAAGTGTCAAAACAAAATGAACCAAACCAATCTTAGAAATTAAAAGAAATTGATTAGAGAGATATGAGCAGAATCAAGGATCAAAAGTTAGGGGAAGCTCTTCTTTACAATTCAAAAAATTCTCAAGGAGACAAGGAGGGGTCCCATTTTCTTTGGAAATAAATTGGTTTTCAAGCAAGAATACAACAAAAATGGAAGGCGCCTGGAACAACTAAAAGGGTGTGGAAAAAACAAATAGGATGCATAGTGAATTTTCTTGATTTTATCCAATCTAAAAGGTCATTTCCAAGTATTTTCTTCTGCATTTTATTCTACTATGGATGCACTCGGAAGTGAGTTTAAAATTCTCTGTTTTGATATTTTTTGTGAGCATATCACTAGGGAACAATCAAAGCTTATGAAATTATATGATCTTTCTAGCTCTAAGAATCAATCTCTTATGGCTCATACCTCTAAAGGTAAGCATAAAAATTAACAAAAATAGAAGAAATATTTTTCTCAAGTTGGTGAGTCTACCTCCAAGCCTAAGAAAAAAATAAAATCATTTCCTCCATTTTCCAAGTCTAGTGAGTCTTCCTCCAAGACAAGGAAGAAGAAGTCAAGTGAAAGTTGCAGTTTTTGTGGGGGACTTTGGCATGTCGAATCCAAATTCTCATTGAAACTTGAAGCCTTAAATGAAGCCGTGAAGTAACAAAAAATTTCAATGCCCAAACCTTATTCATTTGGTGAAGGGAATACTTTATCTTCTCAGGCCTTATTTGCATCTTCAAATAGTTGGATACTTGATTTTGGTGCATCACACCACATGACGCATTCTCATCAGTTGTTTCCTTCTACATATGAATGTATCATTTCAAAGATTGTAGTTGAAGACTCTACACAACTAGATGTCTTAGGATTAGGCACTATGTAGTGAGACAAAGGGTGCATCAATGATGTTCTTCTTATTCCTAACATCACTGCAAATCTTCTTTCTATCTATTGTATTTGTCTTTCTAGTAATGGGAAAATAATATAGTTTTCTCCTATTGATGTAGTCATTGGAGAACTACATAATCTAGACATTGTTTTTGAATCTGGAAAAGTTGATCATAGTTCTTCATTGTATAAGTTTTCTTGTTTTGAACCTTCCTATGGTTACTCTTTCATTGCACATGTTGATTCTTTGAGTAGGATTTGGCATGAATTATTTGGACATATAAACTACATGTATTTGTAGCAGTTGAGCATGCAAAATTTGGTGCTTGGTATTCCTAAAGTTTCTTGTATGAAAAGAGTTTGTCTAGGTTTTGTCCTTGGTGAAAAACATCAGTATCCATTTCCTAAAGGAAAGGACTTGTGTGCTACAACACCTCTTGATTTGGTACATAGTGATCTCATGTCATTTCCAAATCACTCATTTTCAATAGATAAGTACGCACTCACTTTAATTGATGACTTCTCACACCACTCTTGGTGTACTTTCTAAAGTAAAAGTGAGTTATTTTCTACTTTTAAGACCTTCAAGGATTTTGTTGAGAACCATCTATCTCTTTCTATCAATAACTACACACATATAATGGGGTGGAGTTTGTCAATTAGACATTCAAGGATTTTTGTAGAGAACATAAAATTCAACATCAACACTCTATTCCCTACACCCCTCAAGAAAATGGTGTTGATGAAAGAAATATCTAGACACTAAAAAAAATGGTGAACCACCTAATTCAATCCAAGAACATGGAACCTTGTTTCTGGGTTGAAGAAGTAAATTGTGCCAATTATATTTAGAATTGAATGCCTCATGGGGAAGTGTTGCATATGACTCTAGAGGAATCTTGGATCCATGTTAAGCCCAATGTCTCTACTTTTAGAGTATTTGGCAGTCCATCACAAGCTTTAATTCCAGTTGAAAAGAAAAATGATATGGAGAAGAATATCCAACCATTGATATTGGTTGGTTAATGTGAAGATATGAAGGCATATATGTTATTTAATAATATTTCTAAAGAATTTTTATTTCAAAGCATGGTCCATTTTGATGAAGGTTTCAACTCCACATCATCTCCTTATCCACCCTCAAATTGTCATGTTGACAATGGTGTAGATCATGTTGACAACTTTGATTTTGTAGAATAAGAATATGATGACCATTTTGAAGATGAATACCATCCAGAAGAAAATATTTCACCGGCACCAATAGAGCATGAGCAACCCAAATATGGACAACTTGATCAAGAACCACATCTCAAGAAGACCTTTTGTGAGAGAAAGGGGCCTAATAGGTATGGATATGAGCCAATTGATTTCATCTATTCTTCCTCGGTCCCTCACCCTATTTAGTCACAAAGCATTGGTGTCTCATTTTCGAGTCATTCTATTTCAAATGATCCCGAACAATTATTTGAATCTATTGGGATACTTGAATGTGATGTTTCTATGACATAGGAATATTCTTCCTCAATGAAGGATTACACATGGGATCTCATTCCTCTTCCTAAGGGATGAAATTTGGTTCACTATAAATGGGTCTATAGAACCAAATATAGAACATAATAGATCAATCATTCTCTCTTTTGGTAGAATATTTTGGCATTGGAGTTGTCTTATGCCTGTGATATTGTTTCCAATATCTACATGGAGTATTTTCCTATTGAAGAGAAAGTTGTTTACATATCTACACATTTTTTTATTTTCATATCTACATATTTTCCTATTCACTAAACCTTTTTCATCACCTTGTTTAGTTAAGATTGATTCTTTGGGTGAAGGAAGGTTCTTTTGGGGGGTCATCTTGATTCCTCCTACCTTCATTTTTTGTTTATGTTGTTTTCTTTTGTTTTCTCTCTTTAAGGGAGGATTTTTTTCCTATGTATTTTTCTCCCTTTCTCCACTAATGAGAGTTTGTATTTGACTACCTTAGCTAGTAGTCAGGACCCATTTTTGAGTTTTAATGTCTTTTTTTTTACTTCCCTAAGTTTCACTTATGGGGGGTGTTGGTGTACATACATTGACTAAGTTTACTTAGGTCAACTCACAACACTAAGTGAACTTCCCAACCACCTATTTATTGCAATAAATGAACTTCCTAACCAGCTACATTCACTGCCTACTTCCCAACCACATATTTACTACAATAGGTGAAATTCCAAACCACCTACATTCAATGATTCATCATCTTGCCTCCTCTCAGTCTATGATAAATAGAGGAGATATTCCTTGTAATTACACACAACATAATAGATCAAGCATTCTCTCTTTTGGTCGAAGGTTTTGGTATTTATAATTTTCTTGTGCCTATGATATTGCATCTACATGTGAAAAAGAATATTTACCAAACCATGAATGAAAAAAGAGGGAAAGATTATCTACACATGGAAATGCATCTATATTGAACCATGAATGACAAAAGAAGGAAATATTTAATTGATAGATCGAACTCAAAGTATCCCACTAAAGTCTATTGTAAATTATTTTTGAAAATTTAAGACATAACTTTTTATATTTAAAAAAATAAACCAACATGAACTATGATACATATGTGAGTTGGATAATAAATTAATGTTTTTACTTGGGCTAAACATAAGCTAAACAAAAAAATAAAATAAGAAGTTTCTTGTCTAAATCCTTCTACAAGTAAATTTAACTGACATGTATTCTTTTGCAAGAGGAAGAACACTGAAAGAATCTTAACTACCAGTCTCAGAGTTCAGATTTGGCATTGGTATCCAAAGGAAAATTACCATACAAAGGAAATCCATGGGAGAGGAAAATAGGAGAAAAGGCACATGCAAAGTTACAGAAAGACATGCCACCACCAAGAAGAGACACTAATGTAAAGAGGAATGATGACTGCTTCTATTGTGGTAAGCCTCGTCACTTTGATAAGGAATGTAGGAAGAAGAAATTTGATGAATCCAAATACAGAAGGCATTTAGGAAACTTTGTTGATAATGATGTCACCATAACAGATGATCTCAAAAATCTCAAATTGTTTATTTCTCATGTTGTTTTATTAGTAGAAATCAATGACTCTAGAAATCAATGACTCTTATGCATGTTTGATTGATTATGGTGCTTCAATTCACATGTCATGCAAGTGGGTTTGGTTTGAAACTTATCATGAGATCAATAATCAATATATAATCGAGGGAATTATAGCCCACTCACTTCACCAACATGGATCCTGTGTGGAATTTGATCTCTAAACTCTATATCAACTCTATCTCTGTTGAGAAATGTCATCAATATCTATAGCCTACACACATAAACCACTCAGTTCTCTAAGTTTTGGTTGTAGTGCTCAATCCATTTATGAGTGCAACCACTCTCTAGCTTCTTGATTTATCCACTCACTCGTTCTTATGGGTTGTAGCATAGTTAATGATATCATATGGAGAGGCTCGGTATCCTATGCAAGATCACGATCTAATTTCCCAATGAGAGACATTTGGTATTTGATATCAATTTTTTCATGAGAACCATAGAGTCCAAACAATTCTTTCTCAACACATGAGATGGAAGCCAAATAACTTGTACAACAATCAAATTATTATTTAATGAATGAATGATCTTGAAAAGATCTTGAATGGAAGTGGAAAAGTGTTGGAAGCCACACATGATTTTCAATATCACGATCAAAAGAGACTATACCTTTCTGTATATGCCATCACCTTCTATTTTTAAATTTTTATGTTTCTGAGTTTCGAGGCGATGATTGGGTTAAGTTTACCTTATTGAGTTTTTTCATATGCATTTTCGTTTGTTTTATTTTTAATTCATGACTATAAGCATGAATTTAAATATAAAACTTGGCTTGGTTTCATAATCCTTTTCCTTAGAAATATTGTTTTAAAAGGCACCCATGCATGGTTTAAACTCAAGACTTACGAGCTTATTGATTAATACACTATCGAGATCTTTATGTATTATGGGTACCATGACTTCATTGGTTCTATAGTTTATTGTTGATTTGATTCGTGAAATGTTTTGAATGCACAAAAATGTTTTTAGTTAAATTGTCATATCAACATTCATATCAAGTGGTACAGGCATGTTGTACCTACGTTTTCAATTCACCTTGCTCCCCTGAAATATTGATAAGATCATTCATTATGCGTATGGGGTTTTGTACTGTGGATGTTTTGGCACTCATTGTGAGAAATGGTTTGTAGTTTTATGAGCTCTCTGTTTTTCATTTTCCCTAACCCTTTCTGTTGGATTTATGATAGTCCCCAAACCTTTCATTTTTCATGCCATCACAGTTCGCTTAGACCTGTCTCTGTTGCTCATCTGTTGGAAACCTAAACCTATCCCTTGTGATATCTATTGTATCCTTGTCACCGTGATAATGGCACCCATGGTTCGTATCAAGCCGAACGAATGCCAATATTTTCTATCCCATGATGATGCTATTGACGACTTGAAGGATCATGGATGGGATGTGTTCCTTAAGAAGCTCAAAGGCTATAATCTTCAGGTTGCAAAATATTTTGCACAAACTTTTAATAGTTTTAGGGCCAAGGTCGATGATGTACAGTTGGAATTAATAGAGGATTTCATGAGCAGGGCAACAATAGTCCCTTTAAAAGGCGAGAGGTGGTTTAAGAATGCTAAAATAGAGGATGTCCCGTGGATTTTATTCATGGTTTCCTGCAAATCCACTTGTTGTACAAAAGGTATTTCCATTGCTTTGCTAAAACCTAGATGTCACAATCTCCTTTTAATTATGAAACAATTTGTCACTTGTGAAGGTCAGTATGGGATGGATTTTCTGTATCACATTCGGTTTCTTATGATTTTCATAGGGTTTGAGTTGAATATACCGTTTTACCTACAAATGAGACTTTACAAAATGTCTAAGCATTATAAGCAACAGGGTATGAATTCCCTGTCAAGTCTGTTTCATCACGGACTCGTTAAAATATTATTGGTTTCTCACCTGTCGCAAATTGATGATATATGGGATGGTTTCTTGAGCCGAAATGGCTTCACCCGGGTCGAAAATATAGTCATCCCCCATTTAATTGTAACCCCTAATTTGGACAGACCAACGACTGAAAGCCAAGTCATTAATTCAATTGATGGCTCAAAATTTATTGAACCAGTTTCTTTTGTTGATGAAATCCCCGTGGATAAAGAATTACCATGTAGGTTTTCACGTAGAAGATATTTGGAACATGTAATTATCAAATAAAAAGAAAAGGATCATCCTATGCCTATGAACGACTCTAAGTTAAACGATAATGATAAATTTGTTGGGAATAATTTCCGTAAGGGAAACAAACCACAGAGCACACACTTAAATTTTAGGAATAAGAATGTTGGTCATTTGATTTATAGAAAACTAAGAAATCGAAAGAGTAATCATATGAGCTTGATCGATCTGATCGATATCAATGATCGGTGTTCAGATCGGGAGATAGATGATTTCTTGTCTCGTGAAGACCCAGAAAATCAGTGCCCCAGGAAAGATGTTTTTACCCAGGTTGAGAGGTATGACTTCGTGTCTAATTTACCCCCTTGTCTTAAGGGAAAATAATTTTTTCAGGTATTGGTAATGACCTGGAACAAACCACAGTGACACATGAAGCACCTATTGTCGACTATTTTCCACGTCCGTATGTCATTTCCCTAATGTACTATGATAGCTGCCTCGACTGGATAGAGCATTATTATAGAGATATTCCTCTCTTACGGGCTCAAGTAAAATGCTTGGCTACTCAGAATGCCCTATTGGAACAAAAGAATTTTGACTTAATGGGAATATCATAATAAAAAACACAACCAATTTCAAATCCATTATAAATTCCGAACTATCAGATCCTTCTTTTACTAATTTATAATGGTAAAACAATTTTTGTTTTGATTTTATTCCATTTTGTTATAAAAAATCGAAATAGAGATATTTAATTTGATTTCATTTGTTATTAATAAGACTAGCTACATAATCTATGATTCTGTATCCAGTCTCTTTTGAATAATAATCAGTATCATTATCTAAATATCAAATCGGTTTTGTTATCTATAGGAAATGGATGATTATGATGTTGATTGCATGGAGCAAACACCTTGAATTATATGCTCAATTATTCAAATATTTTTTGCCTCTTTCTGTTTATAAAACTTTGGTTTATTTTTGACAAACCAACTCATACATGAGTGGTTTTTAGTTTCACTATTTTTGTAATATTATCTGATTTTTGTGGATTCAACTCTATCTTGTATGATAAGAGCATTTGAATCCTGAACTAGTTTAAATACTGTTCAATCTTAGTAGTAAAGGGATCTTAGTTTGGATATGTTATGGACATATGACTTTCAAGAATGAAATGGAAAAGTTGCTCACCCCTTGGCTTTAGACCAGTGTGGCTCTTATCCATTATGTTTTTCCTTTATCTTATGAAATGTTAATGTGTTTATACAACTTTAGTTTTATCCTCGTACGATATTTCATATTTTTTGTTTCAACACTTTAATTATGTCTATAATTTACTGTCCTATATTACATTTGTGATCAATATTTCATTTAAATATCATGGATTTATGCTGGATATTGGATGATGTGTAACATGAATACTTTGTATTAAGTTTCCTTTATTAAAACGTGTTCATCATTATAAGATCACTAGATCTATGTTTTCATTTGTTTACTATTATATTCTTGTTCCAAAAAATCTTTGAGTTTGTTCTGGGAATGTTGGTACCACTCTGTCACAGGTTTTCCTCACATGAGGGACAACTAGGAGATTGAATTACGCAGAGACATAAACTCATTTTTATTGATTAATTATAGGTCAACTTACTCACATTTTCTTTAGTTCGATTATTTATTATTGAAATAGGAAAACTTTGAATTTTCTTTGAATTTTATCTGTTCTTATTTCAATTGTGTTTTGTAGTATGATTTAGATTTTAGATTGTAAACAAAAAACATAAAATCTATGTTCTTTCTTTATCTACTTCTTAAGTATGTTCAAAATATCTATTTCACAAGATATTCCGTAAACCTTGCAAATTGTATATACCTTGTTTATAATCACATTCACATGTTCGCGTTTCTGTTTTAACACTTGTAAATTATTGAATTTATGTTCATAGTATTGTAGTTTTTTTAGATTAGTTTCCTTTATTTTGTTATTTTTAGAATTTTAGTTGGCCAACAGAGCCATTAAACCCGTTAGGTCTTTTCACTCCAAACGGCTTGGGTTATTTAGACAACCCTGGTCTGGATTTGACCTTCCAGTTGACAGTGTGTCATTTATGCCTGTCAAGACAAAGCTATCCATTACTAACTCAGTCATCCCCTTAGTCAATGCCCTAACCATTCACTCAACATATGTTTCATGACTATAGCATCATTCAAAGCATGTTAGTTGCATTCCATATGGCCAAATTTGTTGCACATAAATGTTACTATACTTATAGCATATGGTTCAACCTCGAAATTAGTAGTGGGACATGTGGAAAAGAGAGAATATGCACCAGTTATAAAAATGGATACGCCCTGTAATACCCCAGGTATGATCCCCAGTTGTCAATGACCTAATTGGACAGTTTTTGGAAAGCTTTCTGCAAGCTCTCTAACTCTAAAGTTTCTTGTTGATTCTCAGTTTGAGGAGGCCTAGTGAGAATTTCTATTTTCCTTTTGGAGGATGAGGATGTTTCAGATTCATTATTAAGATGATATTTTAAGCTCAATATATCTTTCTCAATTTGAATTGCCTCCTCAAAGGCTTCTAATAAAGTGTTCTTTTTAGACCTTTTGGCCCATATGGCTATGTTATTGTGCAAGGATTTGGCATAATATGCAACAATTAAACTTTTAGCGAGCATCAAATCTGCAAGGATTTTGTTATTTAACGTTATAAATATTTGGTTAAAGTCCTTTACTTTTTCCTTACGATTCATTTTTAAGCTGGAGATTTTCATAACCAAGACTTCCAGAGATTTATCATCTCCAAATTTTTCCAAGAAACAAGTTTCAAACTTGTCCCAAGAGATGATGGTCTGGGGTTGTTGAACGAAATACCATGTGGAGGAATTTCCCTCAAATGTATAAGGAAATAATATGCATACTACATCCTCGTGCTCAACATTTTGGAGTCTAATGGCCAACATAAATTTCTTGATGTGATCCTCAGTGGATTTCTTTGAATCGGGATCAAATTTAGGCAGCCATTTTTCTGGATTCTTAGGTAATGTGTGTTGGGGTCTAGGTACAACCACAACATCTTGATCAAGCCAAGGTATGACAGGATTATTTTGGTTTTCCATGAAAGTTGGTGGTGGCAAAGGCCGAGATGGTTCTGATGAAGAGTTGCCTTTGTCTGAAGACTCTCCTCCTGAAGAGGATGGAGAAGAATCAGGTGGAGGTGGTGGAATACTAGGTCCTCTTGCTCCAGGGATGAGTGTTTCAATAGGATTGATAGTATTTCCACCTAAAGGGTTTTGGGGCAGACCAGTGCCTTGAAGTTGCTCTCGGATATCCGTGAAATCAAGGGGTTGATTAAGTGACCTACCATGTTGTTTTATATGGGCTAAGGCACTATGCTTTCTTATGAGTGACTGACGAACAATTTCTTGGACGTCAGCCCTTGAGGAACTGGTGTCATTGGTTCAACGAGAATCTGAGGGTTATCATTTCAGGTAGTTTTTGTTTCAAGTGTAACATTATTGTCTGAGTGACTACGTGTTATGACAGGAGTGCGAGTGTGTGGGGGAGGAGTCTTGCAACCTCCACAAGCCATCAATTTAATTCAGGCCCTCCTTTTAGTGACATTTGTTGCCGATTATGTCAAGTACTACTGACAATGCACAGATCTGGTCCTTATACTTTGACGGATCCAAATCTAAGGAAGGGGTAGGTGTTGGATGTGTACTCATCGATCCCGCAGGTAATAAGACTTTATAACATACCTGTTAGAGTTTGAATGTACTAATAAAACGGTCGAGTACGAAGCGCTTCTATAAGGACTTATGAAAGCACTCGATATGGACATGCAAAATTTGATAGTATTCGGTGATTCAAAAATCATGGTTAAGAAAGTAAGAAACACCATACATTGTTTATCACCACATTTGAAGAGCTAGCAAACCGAGGTATGGAGTTTGATGCATAAATTTTCATCATTTAATAGAAATTCCATTCCTAGATTGAGTAATTCAGAAGCTGATTTATTGGCCAATGTTGCTTCTAAAATATTACCTGCTGAAGGTCTTTCCCTTAATGCATTTTCAATTGAATTGTTGTTCAGGCCGTTGATCCCGGATAACATCACAAATTGGAGAGTATTCGACGATGACCAACAGATCATCAGTTTTCTTCATATGGAAGACACCTTCCAAGGTGTAGTCATTGATGAAGGAACTCATGATGAGAACCTTTGAAACTTCACGGTAACATTTGATCCCCGATCTCCTGAATCGACATCTGAGCTGGTAAACTCTATCCCCAGATATGTTGTAAAATTAGAGAAATTCTATGACTTTCATGATAAGTTTAGAGGGGCAGTAAATTTTAAAACTAATAGTTCCTCTTTGATTTATGAAACGGTTAATTTAGGAACGAGGGATAATCCTCAAAATATTGATCTGGAAAAGGGATGTTCCGAGCAAGAAAGATCCACTTTTATAAAGTTATTTAAATAATTTAAAGACGTTTTTTCTTGGACGTATGATGACTTGAAAACATTTGACCCTAACATCATACAACATGTAATCTCTATGAAACCCCAGACTCATCCCTTTCAACAGAAATTGAGGAAGATGCATCCTAAATTAGAACCCACTATTAAAAAGGAACTAAACAAATTATTAACTGCGAAGATAATTTTCCCAGTTAGGCACACGCATTGGATGTCTAATTTAGTCCCTATAAGAAAGAAAATTTGTGAAATTCGACTATGTGTCGATTTTCGGAACTTAAACTAAGCGTTTGATAAAGACAACTACCCTTTTCCTCCAATGGAACAAATTCTACTGTAGGTGTCTAGTTCTGAAAGACTATCTCTGCTAAATAGTTTTTTGCGATACGACCAGGTCCTTATGTCTCCCTCGGACCAACTTAACACCTCCTTTCATACCCCTTGGGGCACTTACGCCTACAGGAAAATACCCTTTGGACTGATAAA
>ML789098.1:494907-514336 GCA_009831015.1 Picea engelmannii | reverse complement strand
GGAATGCCCTATTGGAACAAGATAAATTTGACTTAAAGGCACACATAGAGAGGGAAAGCAAAAGATCCAAGAAGTTTGGGAATATCATAATAAAAAACACAACCATGTTCAAAGCCATTATAAATTCTGAACTATCAGATCCTTCTTTTACTAATTTCTAATGGTAAAACGATTTTTGTTTTTATTTTATTCCATGTTGTTATAAAAAATCGAAATAGAGAGATATAATTTGATTTCATTTGGTATTAATAAGACTAGCTATAGAATCTATGATTCTGTAGCTACTCTCTTTTGAATAATAATTAGTATCATTATCTGAATATCAAATCGGTTTTGTTATCTATAGGAGATGGACAATTATGATGTTGATTGCATGGACAAAACACCTTGAATTATACTCTCAATTATTCAAATAGTTTCTGTCTCTTTCTGTTTATAAAACTTTGGTTCATTTTTTATAAACCAACTCATGCATGAGTGGTTTTTAGTTGCACTATTTTTGTAATATTATCTGATTTTTGTGGATTCAACTCTATCTTGTATGATAAGAGCATTTGAATCTTGAACTAGTTTAAATACTGTTCACTCTTAGTAGTAAAGGGATCTTAGTTTGGATACATTATGGACATATGAATTTCAAGACTGAAATGGAAAAGTTGCTCACCCCTTGGATTTAGACCAATGTGGCTCTTATCCATTCTGTTTTTCCTTTATCTTATGAAATGTTAATGCGTTTATACAACTTTAGTCTTATCATCGTATGATATTTCATATTTTTTGTTTCAACACTTTAATTCTGTCTATAATTTACTGTCCTATATTACATCTGTGATCAATATTTCATTTAAATATCGTGGATTTATGTTGGATATTGGATTATGTATAACACGAACGCTTTGTATTAAGCTTCCTTTATTAAAAAGTGTTCATCATTATAAGATCACCAGATCTATGTTTTCATTTGTTTACTGTTATATTCTTGTTCCAAAACACCTATGAGTTTGTTCTAGGAATGTTGGTACCATCCTATTTATTATTGAAATAGGAACAATTTGAATTTGATTTGACTTTTATCTGTTCTTATTTCAATTGTGTTTTGTATTATGATTTAGTTTTTAGATTGTAAACAAAAAACATTAAATCTATGTTCTTTCTTTATCTACTTCTTAAGTATGCTCAAAAAATCTATTTCGCAAGATATTCCGTAAACCTTGCAAATTCTATATAGCTTGTTCATAATCACATGCACATGTTCGCGTTTCTATTTTAACACTTGTAAATTATTGAATTTATGTTCATAGTATCGTATTTTTTTTAGATTAGTTTCCTTTTGTTATTTTTAGAATTTTAGTTGGCCAACAGAGCCATTAAACCCATCAGTTCTTTTCACTCCAAACAACTTGGGTTATTTAGACAACCCTGGTCCAGATTTGACCTTCCAGTTGACAGTGTGTCATATACGCCCGTCAACACAAAATTATCCATTACTAACTCAGTCATCCCCTTATTCAATGCCCTAACCATTCACTCAACATATGTTTCATGGTTATAGCATCATTCAAAGCATGTTAGTTTCATTCCATATGGCCAAATTTGTTGCACATAAATGTTACTATACTTCTAGAATATGGTTCAACATCAAAATTAGTATTGGGACATGTGGAAAAGAGAGAATATGCACCAGTTATCAAAATGGATACACCCTATAATACCCCAAGGACAAGCCCCAGTTGTATTATGAATTGTAAACATGTTTTCTAAGCTAGTGAGCCAAGCAATTATAAGTTGGTAGGCTTATGTGTTAGTAGGCTGGAGAGCCTAGATGCTTAAGGCCATGAGCCTAATTTTGTATATGTAATTATGTAGATCATTAATAAAATATAAACATCATTGTGTGTAGACCGACCACAAAGAAAGAGTGATGGGAGACTAAGATTCCACAAGGTTGGGTAAGGGAGGAGGCTAAGTGTTTGGGCCTAGGGGCTAAGCTAGGGGGCTTACCTCTAAAGGGGATAATAATTTATTATCATTTCCTAAAAGGATAAGGTGGAAAGTTGACCAAGTGTTGTCCTAACTTACTTGGAAAGGGAATGAATGCAAGTGGAGTGCATGCAACTCTAGGAAGATAGGTGTTGACCTAGGCGCATGCAGTTAAAGATGAAGAGTCAACTTATGTTGGGGGTTCTCTCCTCATTCCTCCACCCTCCGCCTGAGTTCGTTGGGGGGGAAACCTCCATCTTAACTCGTTTTTCCTTTTTCATCGACCTCTGCACATCCATGGTCATCCGAGAAACTACTCACAGGAGGGGGAAAACTGCCCTGTGTTACCCTGTGAAACCATGTCCGCACTGGCCAAAACCATGTTCATACCTTAACCGTTTCAGGTTGTTGCATTCTATTTTTCCTGGACCGTATTGACCCTTTGTTGTTTCCCTCATATTGTTGGATCTGAATCAAAGATTGACTGAAGAAGAAGGTTTGCCTATGGGAAACATTCTCTCTAAGTGAGAGAAGTGGTTGTGGATCGAAGAAGTAGGTTGTCAGGCATGTGAGCAACTCTCTCTAGGTGAGAGAGTGTGCTGAGGAGGTGAGTTCTCATGGAGGGAGTCTTGTAGCTACTACAGAGCTCTAAGAATTCGGGTCTGGCCTATTGTTGAAGCCCAAGGAAAGGGAGGTGAAGCATCCAATGGACTATGTGACAGTGAAGGTGTATACTCCTGGGGTGGGATAGGCATGTGGGGAATGAGAGTCTGTGAGTTGTGGGCATAAGTGGCTCCTGGGAGAGAATCCGTCCTCTGAAATTGTGTGGCTTCCTTGTTGACCTTTCCTATCCTAGGAATCCCTTTCCCGGTGGAGCTTAGTCCCAGTTTGGGAGTGACCTACTATTGAGAGTGATTAGCAGCGTGGTCTAAGGCTGGGAGGTTCATGGAAGGTCTGCACACAGTTGGTGGATTTTACTCCAGTTAAAAGATAACTATAATTTTATGCTTATTTATATATGTTATGCATGTCTGTGATTCTTGAATGTATCATATATTCTGTTGCATGTATGAATTGTTGTTAATTCTATTTGAGTCTGTATGGTAGCAATAACTCTATGATAATTGTTTTAAATTCGTTAAATATGCACGTTATATATATATATATATATATATATATATATATATATATATATATGTATGTATGTATGTATGTATGTATGTATGTATGTATGTATGTATGTTCCGTAGTAGCATGGCCCGGCCTATGATGGTCGGGTATATTACAATTTGGTATCAGAGCTAGTCTATGGAAGACAAGGTGTTTTGGTACCGTTGCTTGATAATGGGGTTGATGGTCGAGTAGGTTACAATTTGGTATCAGAGTTAGTCTGTGGAAGACAAGATGTTTTGGTAGTGTTGACCGACAGTGGGGTTGATGGCCAGGTACATTACAAATATCAAACACAAGGTTTCAACTCTGAGCTTGGATGGGCCATGTTAAGGGAAGATGAAGCAAAATTTTGGGAAAGGAATTGTTGTCAAGGTAGACAAAATTCAAGTTCAGAGCCAAGGTTTTCAATGTTGAGCCTGGATGGGATGGTTAAGTGGTCTTTGGTACCAAGGTTTCGAGTGGAAATAGTTTCAAGAGGAACCAACTTCGAACCTCAGAACAATCCTGAGTGCCAAGAGGTTACCTTGGACGCATTATGAAGCTTAGGAGGCATAGCGGTATTATAAAATCACGATAGGTGTGGTATTTGGCCACATGGAGAGATATCAAAACAATGGTGGTGTTGGGACCGTAGGATTTGTTCAAAAGGAAGGTAAATCCTTTACGACTGTAAGATCTGAAGAAGGTGCAGGAGGGTTATCCTGGAAGTCTTTCGGAGTTCGTAAATAGAGAGAAGTGGGATGCGCTGATGCACAAACTTCCAAAGCTAGAAGCTCCGAAGTCCTGGAGGAAATATACACCGTAGATCTAAGGAGAATATCTCAACCGTTAGATCAAGCCAAGAGAAAATCGTAATTCAGAACTCGGTAGAAGTGGGGTGTGCTGGTGCACAAAATTCCAAAACCCGAAGTTTCGAAGCAAAGGAGCAAAAAGTGGTAGGGTCGGATGAGGCCACCAGAGGTGATGTGGACCTTTTTAGGCATGACATGTGCCACCACCTGAGTTGGTGACATTTGTACCATGTGGACCCGGAGGGTAAATAAGCCCGAAAATTCAGAATTTGGGAGGTTGGAAGGTGGCAAGCGTGAAAAATTCTGGAACCCGAAGCTCTGAAGTTCTGAATCCTCGAAGTCCTGAGTCTCCGAAGTCCCGAAGCTTCGATGCCCGAAGTTCCATAGTGGGTATCAGCCATTGGATGTTGGGTAGTCATGGATGGTTGATCCACCTTACTTCACGAGTTCATTAATTCGAAACTTCGAGAGACTGATGACATGTACTTTGAAGACTTTTGAAGCCCGAAGTCACGAGCAAGCGCCTAATGAGCTAGTGATTGGCCACAACCTGTGATCGCATGGGTTGGGGGATAAGAGAAAGGGGATAGTGCCCAAAAATTGTTGTAGAACGAAAGGATCTACGGGGATTCTTGGTTTATCGGGAATCACAGAGAATGAAATGTGAAAGTTATTGAATCAAATTGGTTTTTGAATTCAGTGGGAATTGTTAAGGACTGATGACCTGAAAATTTTCGGTTGATTGCAGATTTTGTTTCAGAGTCAACAAATGTTAGAACCGAACCAAATTGCCACAGAGTGAAGAGAAATGGAGGAGGCACATAATGCTTCTAGTTTAGAAAATAAAGATAGAGGAATCGATGTTCGCTTGGGAATTGAAGGATTGAACTCCAATGGGCATGGAGAAGAGATAAATAAGGAAGGGAATATGATGAAAATCATTGAAAGATTGTAGAAAGATACCTAGGCTCACCAAGAAGATAACAAAAAGATCATGAAGGCCAGGGATCAACAGGGAGAATTCAACTTAAATTTGATGCAAACTCTGGAAATAATAGAAAGGAAGTTGGATAAGGAGAGTGGCTCGAGCAAATCCAGGAGTCGCAAGACCCCTGAGAAGAAAAGAAGATCAAGGATCGTTGGCAGGCATCCTCATCACTCCCCAAAACATTCAAATAAGGAGACACACAGTAGTTCAATTCCATCTCCTACCAGGAAACACAGGAGATCCGGAGTGGATGAACTGAAGGGTGAAATGAACAAGATTAAGCCTCCTATGTTTGATGGAGATCACAAAAAGGGGGAAGATTCCAAAACATGGTTGCTTGGCATGAGGAAATATTTCCAACTGCAAAAGTATTCCTCTCATGCAGAAGAAATAATTTCAATGTACCAACTTAAATGAAAGGCATCCATGCGGTGGGATCAACTGGTGCAGGTGCACAACACTAAAGAAAAAAATGTTACTTGGAAAGAATTCAAGAAGTATTTTGAAAATAAATACTTGACTAAGAGATACTATGACAAAAATATGAAAGTGTTCTTTGAACTCAAGCTGGGTATCATGACTATTGATGAATACGAACAAAGTTTTTTGTAATTGTTGAAGTATGTTCCGTTCATCAAGGATGAGATTGTCAAAATTCAAAGGTATCTGAGTGGACTGCCATCTTCCATCAGTGACAAGATTCAATATGATGATCCTAAAACTATGGAAGAAACCATAAGAAGAGAAAAATGCTTATATGAGAAGCAAAGAGAAAAGCGTACTTTCCAGAAGTCTTGGGAAGACAAGAAGAATTTCAAGATGGATTAGAGGAAGAGGGGAGCTAAGCCACCCTTTTTCAGAAACAATCCTCAAGAATAGTCAGGCTTTAGAGAACCCACGAAGGCGGAAGTAGGTGGGTCAATTCCAAGGAAGACACCTATAGAATGTTGGGGTTGTAAAGGAAATCATAGGTACAGAGATTGCCCTCACATAAATGACAAAGTGAGAACTGTCCACAATGTTCAATAGGAAGAAACAATGGAGGACATGGGTAGTAGAGTACCAAGGATCTATGTAGCCCTGGACAACAAACAAGATGAGTTTCAAGCACATATGATTGAAGTGGAAGGTATGATCAACAACTGACCCATTACTATTTTAATTGATTCAGGAGCTACTCATAGTTACATAAATCCTAGAATGGTGGAAAATTTGCAGTTACCAAGAAGCAAACATGGAAAATATTGGTTAGTACAGCTGGCTATAGGAACCAATATAAAGGTTTTGGAGTTGGTTAAGTCCTATCCAGTGGACATGAATGGACTGAGCACAAAGGCTGAATTGAACGTTCTACCTTTAGGTTCCCATGACTGACTAATTGGGATGAATTGGTTGGACCAACACCATGCCATATTAGAATATCGTAACAAGGAATTTAATTGCCTGGACGAGGAAGGGAATCAAAGAATAGTCCAAGGAATTCCCAGAGAAGTTGTTGTCAGATAAATCTCAACAATGCAGGTGAAGAAGTGCTACAGGAAAGGCTGTCAATTATTTGCATCCCACATGGATGAAGAATCTTAAGGATAAAGTATCAAATCTTGGGGACCATGCGGTACTAAAATATTTTGGAGATGTATTCCAGGAGGTACCTGCACTACCCTCGAAGAGAGATATTGACTTCTCTATAAACCTAATGCCTGGAGCAACTCCAGTGTCAAAAAATCCTTACAGAATGAGTACACCAAAGCTGAAGGAACTGCAATTGTATCTTGAAGAGCTTATGAAGAAGGGGTATATATGCCCAAGTGTGTCACCTTGGGGTGCTCCAGTCCTGTTCGTGAAAAATAAATATGAGATGTTAATATTGAGCATCAATTTTAGACAGCTGAACAAAGTGACCATTAAGAACAAGTATCCTTTGCCAAGGATCGATGATCTCTTTGATCAATTGAAGGATGCCAAGATATTTTCAAAAATAGATCTCATGTCAGGATACCACCAGGTAATAATAAAGGATGAAGACATCAACAAGACTACCTTCAGAACAAGGTTTGGTCATTATGAATTCACAGTGGTGCCATTTGGGTTAACAAATGCACCCATTGTTTTCATGTGTTTAACGAATGGTGTATTCAAAGAATATCTGGACAAGTTTGTCATACTCTTTTTGGATGACATCTTGGTGTATTCCAAGCTGGAGGAAGACATGAAAAGCATGTGAGGATGGTATTGCAAGTGCTAAGAAAACACCAATTGTATGCCAAATTGAGCAAGTGTCCATTCTATCAAAAGCAGATCCATTATTTGGGGCATATCATTTCCAAAGATGGGATAGTTGTCGATCCTGAGAAGATAGAAGTCATTAGAGAGTGGTCAGTGCCAAAGAATGTAACAGAAGTCAGATCCTTTATGGGTATAGCTGGATATTATAGAAGGTTCATTGTAGGGTTCTCAAAGATATATCACCCTATCACTTCCTTGGAAAAGAAGGAGAAGAAATTTCAATGGACAGAAGAATGTGAGAGAATTTTTCATCAATTGAAGTAGTTGTTAACCAGTGCTCCAATCCTAGGGATCACAGATCCAAATGTGGATTTCTTGGTTTGCACAATGCATGCAAAGAAGGACTGGGAGGATTCCTCATCCAAAATGGATTTTTAATAAGTTATGAGTCCAGAAAATTGAAAGATCATGAAAAGAACTATGCAACTCATGATTTGGAGTTGGAAGACATAGTGCATGCTCTAAAGAAATGGAGACATTACCTCATGGGAAAGAGATTTGAACTTAGTACATACCATCATAGTCTGAAGTATCTGTTTGATCAACCAACCTTAAATGGTAGGCATAGTAGGTGGTTGGAATTTCTTTGTGAGTATGACTTTGATATCAAGCATATCAAAGGAAATGAGAACAAAGTGGTTGATGCACTTAGCAGAAGAGTGCAATAACTACATGCTATGGCCATTAGCATGTATCAAATTGATATTAAAGGAAAAATTTCGGAAGATGCAAATGTAGATTTGCAGTACATGGAATTGGTAGAAAAGCTACAACAAGGTATGATGCTACAGAAAGTGGAAGATTATAAATTGGGAACTAATGGAACACTCCTGTACAAAAATAAAATTATGATTTTGAAAGAAATTCATAATGTGCCTTATGTTGGGCACCCTGGATATCATAAAACCGTGGTAGTAGTCATGAGCCATTACTTTTGCCCAGGCATGAAGAAGGAAATTGCATAATACATTTCTAGATGTATGGAGTTTCAAAAGGTCAAAGTTGAGCATAAGCACCCAGCAGGGTTGCTACATCCTTTTCCCATTCCTGAGTGGAAGTGGGAAGTGGTGACAATGGATTTCATCATAGGAATTCCCAGAAGCGACAAGCAACATGATTCCATCATGGTGGTGGTGGATAAGCTTATGAAAGTCGCCCATTTTATTCCATAAAAAACTACAAACAAGGAAGCTAATGTTGTTGATATCTATATGAAGGAAGTAGCATGATTGCACAGTATTCCCAAGGGAATTGTGTTTGATAGAGACCCGAAATTCACCTCAAAATTTTGGAAAGGGTTGTTCAAAGGGTTCGGAACGAATCTGAACTTCAGCATAGCCTATCATCTAGAATCTGATGGGAAGACAAAGAGGGTAAACTAATTGATAGAATACATGCTAAGTATGTATGTGATGGACAAACCATCTAGATGGGAAGACTACCTACACTTGGTAGAATTTGCCTACAACAATGGGTATCAAGAATCATTGAAGATGAGCCTATTTGAAGCACTTTATGGAAGAAAGTGAAACACCCCAGTAAGATGGGAAAACCTAGCTGATAGGGAAGTGGTTGGGCCAGAGTTTCTCAAGGAAATGGAAGATCAAATGCTGAAGATTAGGCAGAATTTGAAGGTTGCCCAAGATAGGCAGAAAATTTATGCTGATAAGAACATAACCCACATGAAGTTTAAAGTGAGTGACCATGTTTTCTTGAAAGTGAAAAATAACAGAAGTTCCCTGAAGTTGGGAAAATGTTCGAAGTTGGCGGCCATATTTTGTGAGCCATTTGAAATTCTAGAAAGGATTGGACCAGTTGCATATATGCTTGCATTGCCTACATCCATGATTGTACATAATGTGTTTCATGTTTCTTTTCTTAATAAATATATACCTGATGTTAATAATGTTATTGATTGGAATGTGATTCAGGTGGAGAAAGAAGGCATCTTGCAAGTGCACTTAGTGTGCATATTAGACCAGAAGAGAAAACAACTCCAGAATCGAGCCATAGGGCTTGTAAAGGTCCAGTGGACCTAGTACGGTCCTAAGGATGTGACATGGGAGCATGAGGATGCCATGTGAGCAACATACCCACATCTTTTTGAAGATTTTGAAAATCTTGCTGACGTTGTGTAAAGTTGCACTGAGGACAGTGAAAAAATAAGGGGAGGGGATTGTAATACCCCAAGGACGAGCCCCGGTTGTATTATGAATTGTAAACATTTTTTGTAGGTTGGTGAGTTGAGCAATTATAAGTTGGTAGGCTTATGTGTTAGTAGGTCGGAGAGCCTATATGATTAAGGCCATGATCTTGATTTTGTATATGTAATTATGCATATCATTAATAAAATATAAACATCGTTGTGTGTAGGCTGACCACGAAGAAAGAGTGATGGAGGACTAAGCTTCCACAAGGTTGGGTAAGGGAGGAGGCTAAGTGTTTGGGCTGAGGGGCTAAGCTAGGGGGATTACCTCCAAAGGGGATAATAATTTCTTATCATTTCCTAAAAGGCTAAGGTGGATATTTGACCAAGTGTTGTCGTAAGTTCCTAGGAAAGGGAACAAATGCAAGTGGAGTGCACACAGCTCTAGGAAGACAAGTGTCGACCTGGGCACATGCAGTTAAATATGAAGAGTCAGCTCGTGTTGGGGGTTCACCCCTCATTCTTCCACCCTCCGCCTAAACATGTTTCTCCTATGTCATCAACCTCTGCACATCCACCGTTATCCGAGAAACCACTCATGGGAGGGGGAAAATTGCCCTATGTTACCCTATGAAACCAACATGTCTTCACTGTCCAAAACCATGTTCGTAACTTAACCGTTTTGGGTTTTTGCCTTCTGTTTTTCCTGGACCATATTGACCCTTTGTTGTTTCCCTCATCTTGTTCGATCTGAGTTGAATATTGACTGAAGAAGTAGGATGTCAGGTCTGTGGGAAAATTTCTCTCCAGGTGAGAGAAGTGGTTGTGGATTGAAGAAGCGGGTTGTCAGGCCTATGAGAAACTCTCTCTAGGTGAGAGAGTGTGTTGAGGAGGTGAGTTCTCCTGGAGGGAGTATTGTAGATGCTACAAAGATATGATAATTTCGGTCCAGCCTATTGCTGAAGCCCAAGGCAAGGGAGGTGAAGCATCCAATGGATTTTGTGATAGTGAAGGTGTATACTCTTGGGGTGGGACAGGCATGTGGGGAATGAGAGTCTGTGAGCAGTGGGTGTAAGTGGCTCTTGGGAGAGAATCCATCCTCTGAAAATGTGTGACTTCCTTGTTGACCTTGCCTAGCCTAGGAATCCCTTGCCCAATGGAGCTTAGTCCCAGCTCGGGGATGACCTACTGTTAAGAGGGATGAGTAGCGTGGTCTAAGGCTTTGAGGTTCCTGGAAGTTCTACACACAGTTGTGGATTTTACTCCAGTTAAAAGATAAGTATCATTATGTGCTTATTTATATACGTTATGCATGTTTGTGATTCTTGAATATATCATGCATTTCGTTGCATGTATGAATTGTTGTTAATTCTATTTGAGTCTGTATGGTAGCAGTAACTCTATGATAATTGTTTTAAATTCGTTACATATGCATGTTATATATGTGTGTGTGTGTGTGTGTGTGTGTGTGTGTGTGTGTTTTCCACAGTAGCGTGGCTTGGCCTGTGATGGATGTGTATGTTACAATTTGGTATCAGAGCTAGTTTATGGAAGATAAGGTGTTTTGGTAGCATTGCCCGATAGTGGGCTTGATGGTTGGGTACGTTACAATTTGGTATTAGATCTAGTCTATGGAAGACAAGGTGTTTTGGTATCGTTTCATGGTAGTGGGGTTGATGGTTGGGTACGTTACACACCCAAACCATGAGTCAATAAGTAAAAATGAGTAGAGGTTATAACTGACCCAAGGTAGATTCTATGGATCACTCTGGTACAAGATTTAGAGCTTTGGATATTGAGACATTACACCAAAAAATCAAGGTAGATTAGGGTTAGGTTTTAGCATGTCAAATAACAAATGAAACATATCATGTTTTCTCCACTATCTAGGGTGTAATGTACCCATCCTCTAGCTCAACAATATTACGTGTGAAATACTCATGAATATTAATATGTTTTTCTTATTTATTTCCTGTAACTTACCATCTACATACACATTTAACCATTTGACTGATACCACAATTCTAAATGCATCTAGCAGCATATATTAAAACATGAATGCAATTATTCAAAAACAAAGTAAACACACATCATTCATATAAACCATTTACACAATGAAATATCATGATAAACACAAAAAATTGATGTGTCAATAGCTAACCAATTGATTGCATACGAAGGATGAAACTCCTAGCCAAAGGAATTACTGTTTATTTTCTCTCAATATTAATCCACCACCGAGTTGAGGCTATGAGTCCACAAGGATATCCGACCCTCTATATATCCACTCTCCACACACAAAGACCCCAAAACCCAGGTTCCTCTCTATTTCCCACAACATGCACAACCCAAGGAATGGGATCCTCCTTCACTGCACATAGTCCCTCGGTCCTTCCCACTTCTTTCTAGGGATCCAATGCATCCAATTGATCAAGAATCCTCCCAGCTACTCTATTAGTTCTCACAACATCCCTCACAAGGCTCTTGAGTCAATTTCTCAATATAAAACACTTCACAGGTTTATAATCTGATTTTACAGGCACACATACCTCTTTCTCAACATACAAATATAGCCCAAAAATGGTTTCCTTCAATCCAAATATGGATGGTTCTCTTCTCGGCACTTATCTTCTCTCATTCTCTCTAAAATATGCAAGTAAAAAATTTTCCCCATGCAAAAACTTGACTTTCCAAAAAATTCCCCCTTGGCCATATGAACTTCCTTCAGTCCTTCAAGATGTACCACTTCCCTTCGAGGGTTCCAACACAAGGTCGGATATGAAGTCTCTGAGTTGTGGCTCCAAGAACTCCATCTATGAAAATGAAATCTCCAACTTTCAAATAGTTGTAATTGTGCCTCGTTCACAACATCTTACACAACTCTAGTGGAACAAAAATATACAATCATGAAATACAATCACATGGAACTTCTCATAGCAATCAAACTCAACACAATCAAATTAACCATACTTAGTGATAATGAAACAAACATAGAAAATCCAGGCACATAAAAACACATATACAAAAATTCCATTCAGGCACAACAAGCAATAGGGAGTAAGGAAAAACTTAAAATGCATTGAACAACAATTATCCCATATTTTAACATAATTCACGCAATGAATACAATCACTTATTCATATGGTTATTGTTGTATTTCATGAGAAACCATGGTAACAATTTAAATCACTATTTTTTGACACGCCCTTATGATTCCAACCACCACGTCAAATAAATTCTTTAATTCCCTCCCCTTTTCCATCCTCACCCTCTAAGCTTAAACCTCCACTTCACTACTACACAGTGCCTCGAGCGATCCATCATTTTCCAAGGTTCTCTTATGCAAGGGGAGCGACAAATCACTACTAGCTTTTTCACTGGGAATTGGTAAATTGTGGCAATCATAGGGCTCTAGTGTCATAGCAATAGTCTCATTTCCAATCTTTCTAGATTTAATAGTCATCATCTCATCTCTATCACACACATACAGTCATCATGAGATATTATCATAGTAACTTTATATATTAATTTCCAACTTTGTTTTACATATAGGAACTAAGTTTCCCAAGCATGAGATTTGTTCTCAAGAAACTTGGCTCTTGAAACAACATGAATCTGTCTTCCTTATGGGATTACACCACTTCCATATCCAATATTTTTTTTCCTGCAATTTTTCTTATTTTATTTCAGCCAAACATATTGTTAGCATATCATAACAATTCTCAATTATTGATTTCTCAAATTTATATTATATAGAAAAATAAAATTTTATAGTCACAATATTTTTTCTCATTATGTTTGGCTCTTGCAGTTGTAGATTTCAATCTTTCTGATGGGCTTACATCCCTGTCATATTCAAGACTTCTATACCTGCAATTTTCCCAACTTTGTTGCAGCGAAACAATATTGTTAACACTCATGAATATCTTCAGCAATTCATGAAATGATCTCAAAATTATAATTTACTAGAAATTCAATCATTCCCAACCATTATGCACATAAATAAATGTGATTAAACCATTAGTCATATTATCTAGAATGAAACTATCATTCACTGTACATGCATTATTAGCACACCAAACTTTTCATAATGCAATCAAACTTTACCAATAAATAAAACCAATGTGCAAATAATCTTGGCTACATCTACCCAATGCATCATTGCATTGACTCTAGAATACCATATGTTCATGTCATGCATTCCACCATGTGAGTTTGAAGGTCTAGCTATCGCCTTAACATATTATCCAACCTTAATATGGCCCCACACATGGCTTCTTCTATTGGAATTCATTGCTACAATAGGAGTATGTCTCCCGACTTTGGTTATGATCTCATCACCACCGTAACATATTATACAATTAATTATCTCATACATGAATTCAAGCATTACAAAACATGTATATACTCACAACCATTTTCCTTCACATCAATCAAAATATTGGAATTTAACTGAAGGCATTCTTACCTAAATTCCCTTCAACATTTACACATCATAAACAACCCAAATGCGTACCTATGCGGTGTTTATTACATTACTTGACACTACTTGATTATTTGATATTTGTAGAAGCTTGTCATCTCCCTTCAACAATTCACTTTTGTCAGTTCTCTTACCATCTTCCGTTTCCTTCATATGGATGTCTTTCATTTGCAACAACAACATCATCAACATTGTTTCCAACCATGCTATAACCATTTTTCCTGGATACACAAATCCATCATTATTCATATTCAAATATCATGACATCATTATTAACACTTAGCAATAAACCATTCACAGTCTACAAGCATGCCACAAGCATGTTCAAGCATGTCCACATATACAAATGCACATCAATATGCACCAATCATTTGACCTTTTATGCCCATTTAATGCAAATGCATTATATCTTTATCATATGCATCATCCATCACTTCTTTCACGCACTCTAATGCGTATGTATTTCAGTTTATTTATTTATTTTGTTATTGTAGATGGTCATCCTTGAATCCCTGTAGATCATTGTTGCTATGCGCTATCAATTTCTCAATTGTACACCACTGATAATAGAGGCATCTTCCTTTCCTCCACATTATTCCCAATATTACTACCATTAATAGTCTCTTCAACATGTTTATCCTTCCACACATGTTTTTATAATGTAATACAAGATTTTGGGCATAAAAATAAATCCTATCCATCCCATTGTCTAGATTTCAACAATCCTCGAATCATGGCTCTGACCTACTAATAGGGTCACTATACAGCCCCTCATCTTGGGACTATCTCACTATGCAACTCCTTGTTTCATACCTGTCATTGGATGAAAATAACTCCACTCTTGAGTGGACAAGAACCCCTCCTTTAGTTGTTCACCTTCGTAAGCTACACATGCATGCATATTAGTGCACACATAACATCGATCTTTCTTATGATTGTACACCATTATTAGCATAAGACTTCAAAGCATAAAAAAATACATGTTTCCCTCTTCCATTATCACACTAGTGCATATCTTTTCAATTTTATTTATGTCGTCGAAATATTGAAGCTACTTGTTGACTTACTTTTCTTGCTGAGCACCTATAGCCAGACCAAACTTGTGTGACTTGCATTTCTAGCCAATCTATCCATGAGTGCTTCCACCTCACAACTTCTTCCCTTATGCAAAGAATCATGTTTTGTAGCTTAAATAATCATGTTTTGTAGCTTTTCACTTCCCCTTGCAGCTCTTTGATTCCTCAAACAAATGTATGATCTTGACCATTTTCCTTGTACAATAGAAATAGTTCCTATTAGGTTCCATCATTATTTCATACCATGTCAAGCATAGAACCATTTTCTTACTCATATGTCTTCTTAGGAATTTTCCTCTCTTAATACCACTTCCCTATTTGTGTTCTTCTTGACCAAACTAGCCTTGAAATACCATTATCTTTGATTGGAATTTCAACATTATGATTTTTATTTTTTTTCATCTTTCCAATATTCTTTGTCATCCATGGCTTTGTTTGATTTTAAATATATCTCTTTACTTCATTAAGTGATTCACTGTGAAACACTTAATACTTATCCACTTTCATTAAATGATTCACTGTATTAATGATATTTTCCCATAAAATGTGATACTTATCCACTTTCATTTGTATGCTTATGTTTGCATACTTATCCACTTCCATTTTTATGGTTATGTTTGTATAATCAACATGAATATTATATTTTGAGTGATTTATTTCCATTGTCACTTTTAATCTATCGTCCATCTTATGTCTAATCCTTATATTTTAAAATTGTTAATCATGGAACACTCGTCATGTTTGTTTTTTTCATTAATAGATTGGCATCAGTTAGATTGAAAATCCAGTCTGTTCTTTTTCTAAAATTGTTGCAAAGTTATACAGTCTCGCTATCAAATCCACTTACCCTGTGAGCATTTTTAGTTCAATTCAATATACATGGCATAAAGCCAGTATTCTAGAAGAAGGGTGGGTTATAATATTTTTAATTCAATTAA
Source organism: Picea engelmannii (assembly GCA_009831015.1). Lineage (NCBI taxonomy): Eukaryota > Viridiplantae > Streptophyta > Pinopsida > Pinales > Pinaceae > Picea > Picea engelmannii. The sequence goes on along the minus strand of ML789098.1, from coordinate 498,475 downwards.
ATATTCATGGATTCGAACTTGTATTAATCCCAGTTTATAAACTCGTTTTGAAAATAGATTGGAGTTTGTATTAATCTAGAGTTTAGAAACTCGTTTTGAAAATAGACCAGCATATACCAATCACTTCTAAGTGATAGTTTTCTTAATATACCATAAAATCACAGTTCTCTTAATATACCATAAACTCATGATGAAAACTGTTTTGTGTTAGAATAAAATCTATAACTATTTAAAATTGGTTGTATTAGAATAAAATTTAGAACTATTTAGATATTACATAGGTGATTTTTTTGGTTTGATTTTGTCCAAAATCTGTTGAAGAATGATTAGATTTGCAGGTTTGAGTAGCTCAGTTTGTATAATCATCTAAATGTCTCTAGTTTTTCAACAAACTGAGAAATGAAATTTAAACAATTGAAAATAACTATTTTGTCCAAATTTACATGACCAGATTCCCACCAAAAAAAACCTAAATAACAAAAAAAATAAAAATATATAACATTTAACCAACGTCATTCCTTTATATGATTCAACAAAATCAGATCCAGTATTCTCGGAATCTGTTAAACTAGAATTCCTTTATAAATTGTAATTAGATTTAAGAAAAAAATGTGTTAACAAGAATAAGTTGTCCAGAGTAGACGTGCCCTAGAAAGGGCCTGCGACCACCATTATTTTCCTGCATGGAGGAGATTGCAAGGCCGCAAGAGAGTGAAATAAAAAAGAGTTTAGTAAGAGAATCTGCAGACTGAAGTGAAGTCGCAACCTGCGTAGATGAGATTGGATTGTTGTACGCTGTTGTCCACTACCAGAAAAGTTTCAAGCATATATTGAAGCCACTGTTAAACATAGTGTAACCTCAACAGTCTGACTGTACACTGCCAGTTGTACTGGACAGTTGTACTTTCTATTTTTGTCTTGCTTGAGCCTATTTAGCTCAACCATCTCACATTGCATTATATCTTCTCAGATCTTCTGAGAATCTCTTCAGTTCTTCATATTCCAATATACTTTTGTTCAATTCTTTTCTCTCTGAATTTCTCTTTGCTTCACAATTTATCATGGTATCAGAGCTTCAAAAGTAAGCCTCTTCACATAGTCCAGAGAGAAACACAATCCTCACAGTGCAGAGCTTCACGGATCTTGAGAGCACGCGACACAGTCTCTTTCACAAGGTTTGGAGAGCCGTCCGTCACACTCTCGAAAGAACCTCGCAAGAAACTTCCACGAGGAAGTAGTCTGTCTTATGTTCAAAAGATCAACGTAGGAAGCTTGCAGAGGAAGCAAAGAGTACAACTCTCGAAAGATCCAGGACAAAGAGAACGCAGAAGAAGAAACAGTAAAGATTCTTGTAATTTTTCAAGAATCGTCAAAGATTGACACAGAAGAGCTACAGAACGGAAGATCGTTTAAAGAACTCGAAGAATTTGTTCAAAATTGTTAAAGATTGCTGCAGAAGGCACAATTGTTTAAATTTTTTGTGAAATTCGCTCAAATCTGTCAAAGATTGTAGCAGAAAACGAAGAACTCGTGAAATTCTTTCAAATCTTTGAAATATTCACGAGTCTTTCTTCCACAGGAGTAAAGAACACATCTCAGGCGCAAAGAACAACCATTGCGACCGTAAGATTCGTCCTGCGAACGGATCCCGAGCGGTAAAACATTCCAGAAGGGACGAGGAGAGCGCGGAAAAGGCGAAAGAGTTTCAGCCGTCAGATCTTGCGCAAAGGACTGACAGCCGTTGGATCAGCGAGAAAGTGCACGAGGTTTAATCCTCTAGAGCGCACATGAGAACTTATGACTTGAGAAGTCCCGACATCATCTGGACCGTCCATCAAGAGACACATGGCGAGATCCTATTCCATCGCAAAATCAGTAATCGGGAGTTGGACGTACAAAGGCAATTGCACTCCAAAAACTCTGATACGCGATATCGCGAAATCCCGAAGAGGACATGTGAGCCGTTCATCTCAGAGGACAGGTGGCAACAGATCAGCGCATCGTCAGATCAGCATATCGGAGTTCGTGGTTTTGAAAGACCGTCGCAACAAGACTTCAAAACTCGCGAAATCGCGATATGCGAAATAGCGATAAAGTCTCAGCCGTCCATTTTACCGGACACGTGGCGAACATCGAGGAAACCATCGGCGTTTCGGCATTCGGGGTTTCAAGTTGTCAGAGAAATTTGGAATCGCAAGTCGCGATATCCCGAGGTTGAATCAAGACCGTCCATCTTTCTAGGATGTGTGGCGTCAATCCGAGGACTCGGGAAAAGTCCCAAAAAGGAAAGAGTCCATCGGCATTACGGGGATCGGAAAATCACGGATCCTGGAGATGAGAAGTCTGGAACATATCAAATCGTAAAATCACGAGGAGAGATCACGACCGTCCATCTGTTGGGATGCCTGGCGAAGATCAAAGAAATCGGGAAAAGTCCCGAAAGGAACGCGCCATTGGTAAATCGAAGATTGGGGAATCGAGGAGTCAAAAGAACTCATCATCAGAACTCGCAAAATCTCGACTTGCGATATCCTGATAAGATCTGGGCCGTCAGATCACAAGAAGATCTGGACCGTTGAATTGTCCAAAGGCAATTTTTCGCATTTCAGCGATTTGAAAGGCAAAGAGTCGGAAAATCCCATAGCGCTTTAAAAGTAAGGCACATGGTCACATTGCAAGGAGACTAAGGGCCAATTCAAGCCTGATAAGCTCCCTTCGACCATCGACAAATCGGTAAATTGGTGATCGGAGGTAAATACAAAATTTTTCCCTCTATTTTCTCTCTGAATTATTTTTTTCAAAAAAAATATATCGTCTAGCAACTTAGGACCAACTCAGGGTCCGATTCTACTGGGGAAGAACTATGAGTTTTGGTCTCTACGAATCAGATCGTTCTTGCAAGTACAAGAGTGTTGGGAACCAGTGGATCTTGGATATGTGGAACCGGATCCAACCGCCCTTGCCACCATGACAAATGCGCAGAGAATTGCTCAGGCAACTCTGAGGACCAAAGAAAATAAAGCGAAATTCTGGATTCAGAATTCGGTGGATGATTTAATTTTCTCGAAAATCAAAGGCACTGGTACTTCAAAACAGGCCTGGGAAATCCTTAAATCTTCCTACCAAGAAAATGAGAGGGTCAAAATAGTTAAATTGCAGACCTTGTTGACACAATTCAAGACTCTTAGGACGAAAGAGTTTGAAACTGTGGATCAGTTCATGACCAGAGTCATGGGAATCGTGAACCAGATCAGACTGATTGGTGAAACCATCACTGATCAACGAATTGTTGAGAAAATTCTCAGAAGTCTACCCAAGAAATTTGAAATGGTTGTAACAGCAATCCTTAAATCCAAGGATCTTTCAAGATTTTCAACAGATGAATTAATTGGTTCTATGGTGACACATGAGACCAGACTGCATCTCATAGATGAGTCAATCTCCAATGCATTCAAAACTCAATTCTCCTTCAACAGAGGGAGATGCAGAGGAAGAAGCAGAGGTCACCAAGGAAGAGGGAGCAATCAAAGTAACCCTAACTCTAGTGGAGGTAACAGACAACAGTATC
>ML789098.1:480579-493023 GCA_009831015.1 Picea engelmannii | reverse complement strand
AAGATTAGACACTGTAAGAAATCTATTGGCCATAGCAGCACAACACAAATGACAAGTATACCAAATGGATGTCAAGTCAACATTCCTAAATGGTTTCTTAGAAGAAGAAGTTTATGTCGATCAACCACCTAGATTTGAAGTCCAAGAGCACCCAACCAAAGTATATCGGTTGAAGAAAGCCATGTATGGATTAAAGCAAGCTCTAAGAGCTTGGTACAACATAATTGACACTTATCTGATCAAAAGTGGTTTCAGCAGAAGTCAAAATGAGCCAACTCTTTACACCAAAACAGATCAGCACGGTAAAATTATAATTGTATGTGTATATGTTGATGACATGATCTACACAGGAAATCTTGAGTTAATAGATTTTAAACATGCCATGCAATCTAAGTTTGAGATGACAGATCTTGGCATAATGAAATATTTTTTAGGCATTGAGGTTCATCAATCAGCCAAAGGCATTTTTGTCTGTCAACAAAAGTATGCAGCAGACATCATCAAAAGATTCCTCATGGAAGGATGCAATCCAGTAGAAACCCCCATACCTTTAGGCACAAAGTTGAGCAAGAATGATGAAGGTCCTATAGTGGACTCTACTTTATACAAAAGTTTAGTAGGTAGTTTGTTGCATCTTACAGCAACTAGGCCTGACATTATGTATGCAGCCAGCATTGTTTCCAGATTCATGGAATCACCAAAAGATTCTCATTGGAAAATGGAAAAAAAAATTTTGAGATATGTTGCAGGAACACTCAATTTCGGTTTATGGTACACTAAGTCTGATAGTAATCAACTCTCTGGTTACACAGACAATGATTTTGCAGGTAGCCTAGATGACAGGAAAAGCACATCAAGACATGTTTTTCAACTGGGCACGAACCTAATTTCATGGGCATTAAAGAAGCAGCCAATTGTATCCATATCTTCTGCAGAAGCAGAGTATGTAGCTGCTACCTTAGCTTCTTGTCAAGCTGTGTGGCTGAGAAGATTATTGAAAGACATGTCACATACAGAAAAGGATCCAACTCCTATTTTCCATGACAATACATCATCAATTGCTTTATCCAAGAACCATGTGTTTCACAAGAAAAGTAAACACATTGACACTCGGTTTCATTTCATACGCGAGCTAGTCAATAATGGTGATATTGCACTACAATTTTGTGGTTCTCAAGATCAGCTTGCTGATATCTTTACAAAGCCACTAGGAGAGTTCGTTTTTTATTTTCAGAGACAACACTTAGGCATAGTAAGTGCTGATGATTGTAACTGTTGAGTTTAAGAGGGAGTGTTAAACATAGTGTAACCTCAACAGTCTCACTGTACACTGCCAGTTGTACTGGACAGATGTACTTTATATTTTTGTCTTGCTTGAGCCTATTTAGCTCAACCATCTCACATTGCATTATATCTTCTTAGATCTTCTCAGAATCTCTTCAGTTCTTCATATTCCAATATACTTTTGTTCAATTCTTTTCTCTCTGCATTTCTCTTTGCTTCACAATTTATCAGTCACCACTAAGAAATCTATTTTGAGCGGATAACATTTATCTCCTTCATCTTCCTCAAAATTTGTTGCTACGTATAAAATTTGGGCAGATCTGTCGCTGTGTGCTGAGTAGAGAGTCATTCCATTTGCTTGCAGAGGTGCGTCCAGATCTTCATAAAGGAGCCGAAAAATCTCTGAGGTACATCCATATCTTCATAAAGGAGTTGTAGAAGAGCAGAGGTGCATCCATATCCGTGTAGCGGAGGTCGTAGAAGAGTCCTGTGCGTAATGGTCAGCCATTTCAATTTGTTGTCTGCGATTGATGTCAGCCATTAGAATTTCCTGGTTGCGTGATTAATAAAATCCGTTTGCATCTTGGGGTTTAGAAAATGGTGGAGATCAAGGAGATGCCTTCAAACTAAAATGTGGCCCATTGTTTTTAGTCTCAAGGAATTCATAATTACCTGGAAAGTCAATTAATTTTTTTTTAAGGAAGAAAAGTTGTTGATTCATATTCAAATAGGTGTGGAATATTTTTGGTATGAAATGGAAAATCAATTAGTTGATTCGTATTTGAATGAATCAACTAAGTTGGATGGACAAAACTTTGTGAATTGCAAGTTTAAAATGCAGATTTTGATGGAATGATACAATGTTTGGTCAATTGTGTTAGTAGATGAAGCCAAACCAGTAACCTCTTTTGAGACTCATGATTGTCTTAGTAGATGAAGCCAAACCAGTGGCCTCTTCTAAGACTCATGATTGGGATCGAAGAGAAACCAAAGAAAAGATATTCTTAAGAATGTTTGTCAAGGACAACATTATTCTACACATCAAGGATTGTAATACATCTAAGGAAAGTTGGAACACACTCGAAGGTTTGTATGAAACAACTAATATAAATCGAGCATTATTTTTAAAGAGCAAAGTACTCTCAATTAAAATGGAGCAACCAAAAATATTGGTAACTTTCTTTCTATAATTAAATAGCTTAAAGATAGGCATGGTGATATTGGCTAGAATATTTCAAGTAAATATATAGTAACTGGTGATATGTTAGATGAATATTAAATGTTTATTACCAGAGAACCTATTTTTGATGAATTGACAGGTATTATTTTGCAAGAGGAAGAACACTGAAAGAATCTTAACTACAAGTCTCATAAGTCTCATAGTTCAGATTTGGCATTGGTAGCCAAAGGAAAATGGCCATACAAAGAAAATCCATGGGAGAGGAACATAGGAGAAAAGACCCATGAAAAGTTACAGCAAGGCATGCCACCACCAAGAAGAGACTCCAATGTAAAGAGGAATGAGTAATGCTTCTATTGTGGTAAGTCCCGTGACTGTAACATCATTCAGACCATGTTAGTTACATTCCATATGGTCAAATTTGTTGCACATAAATGTTACTATACTGCTAGCATATGGTTCAACATCAAAAGTAGTAGTGGGACATGTGGAAAAGAGATAAGTCACACCAGTTATCAAAATGGACATGCCCAGACCATGAGTCAATCAGGAAAAATGAGTAGAGGTTATAGCTGACCCAAGGTAGATTCTATGGAGCACTCTCGTAAAAGATTTAGAGTTTGGGATATTGAGACATTACTCCAAACAATCAAGGTAAATTAGGGTTAGGTTTTAGCATGTCAAATAACAAATGAAACATATCATGGTTTCTCCACTAGCTAGGGTGTAACGTAACCATCCTCCATCTCAACAATATTAAGTGTTGAATACTCATGAATATTAATATTTTTTTCTTATTAATTTCTTATAACTTACAGACTACATATCACACAAACATTTAACCATTTGACTGATACCACAATTTTAAATGCATCTAGCAGCATATATTAAAACATGAATGCAATTGTTCAAAAACAAAGTAAACATACATCATTCGTATAAGCCATTTACACAACAAAATATCATGATAAACACAACAAATAATTGATGTGTCAATAACTAATCAATTGATTTCATACGAAGGATGAACCTCCTAGCCATAGGCATTACTGTTTATTTTCTCTCAACAGTAAGCCACCACCAAGAAAAGCTTATGATTCCACAAGGAGATTCGACCCTCTGGCTATCCACTCTCCACCCACAACAACCCAAAAACCCAGGTTCCTCTCTATTCCCCACAACATGCACAACTCAAGGAATGAGATCCTCCTTCACTGCACATAGTCCCTCGGGCCTTCCCACTTCCTTCTAGGGCTCCAATGCATCCGATTGATCAAGAATCCTCCCATCTACTCTAGTAGTTCTCACAACATCCCTCACAAAAATCTTGAGTCAATTTCTCAACATAAAAACACTTCACAGGTTTATAGCCCGATTTTACAGGCACACATACATCTTTCTCAACATAAAAACACAACCCAAAAATGGTTTCCTTCAATCCAAAAATGGATGGTTCTCTTCTCGACACTCATATTCTCTCATTCTCTCTAAAATATGCAAGTAAAAATTGTTCCCTATGCAAAAACATGACTTTCCAAAAACTTCCCCCTTGGTCATATGAATTTCCTTCAATCCTTCAAGATGTACCACTTCCCTTCGAGGGTTCTAGCACAAGGTTGGATAGGAAGTCCATGTGTTGTGGCTCCAAGAACTCCATTTATGAAAATGAAATCTCCAACTTTCAAATAGTTGTAATTGTGCCTCCTTCACAACATATTACACAACTCTGGTGGAACAAAAATATACAATCATGGCATACAATCTCATGCAATTTCCCATAGCAATCAAACTCAACACAATCAACTTAACCATACTTAGTGACAATGAAACAAACATAGAAACATCCAGGCACATAAAAACACATATACACAAATTCCATTCAGGCACAACAAGCAACATGGAGTAAGGAAAAACTTAAAATGCATTGACCAACAATTATCCCGTCTTTCAACATAATTCACACAATCAATACAATCACTTAATCATATGTTTATTGTTGTATTTCATGAGAAACCAAGGTAACAATTTAAATCACTGTTATTTTTTGACACACCCTTTTGATTCCAACCACCACGTCATATGCATTCTTTATTTCCCTCCACTTTTCCATCCTCACCCTCTACGATTAAACATCCCCTTCACTGCTACATAGTCCCTCGAGTGATCCATCATTTTCCAAGGTTCTCATGTGCAAGGGGAGCGCAAACTCACTACCATCTTTTTCACTGGGAATTGGTAACTTGTGGCAATCATAGGGCTCTAGTGTCATAGCAATAGCCTCGTTTCCAATATTTTCATATTTAATAGCCATCACGTCATCTGTATCACAAACATACAGTCATCATGAGATATTATCATAGTAATTTTATATATTAATTTCCAACTTTGTTTTACATATAGGAACTAAGTTTCCCAAGCATGAAATTTCTTCTCAAGACACTTGCCTCTTGCAACAACATGAATCTTTCTTCCTTATGGGATTACACCACTTCCATATCCAAGACTATTTTTCCTGCAATTTTTCTTATTTTATTTTAGCCAAACAAATTGTTAGCATATCATAGCAATTTTCAATTATTGATTTCTCAAATTTATATTATATAGAAAAATAAAATTTTATAGGAACAATATTTCTTGTCATTATGTTTGTCTCTTGCGGTTATAGATGTTAGTATTCCTTATGGGCTTACATCCCTGCCATATTCAAGACTACTATACCTTCAATTTTCCCAACTTTGTTGCAGACAAACAAGATTGTTAGCACTCATGCATATCTTCAACAATTCATGAAATGATCTCAAAATTATAATTTACGAGAAATGCAATCATTCACAACCATTATGCACATAAATAAATGTTATTCAACCATTAGTCATATTATCTAGAATGAAACTATCATTCATTGTACATGCATTATTAGCACACCAAACTTTTCATAATGCAATCAAATTTTACCAACAAATAAAACCAATGTGCAAATAATCTTGGCTACATCTACCCAATGCATCCTTGCATTGACTCTAGAATACCATGTGTTCATGTCATGCATTCCACCATGTGAGTTTGAAGGTCTTGCTATCGCCTTAACATATTATCCAATCTTAATATGGCCTCACACATGGCTTCTTCTATTGGCATTCATTGCTACAATAGGAGTATGTCTCTTGACTTTGGTTATGATCTCATAACCAACATAGCATATTATACAATTAATTATCTCATACATACATTCAATCATTACAAAACATGTATATACTCACAACCTTCTTCCTTCACATCAATCAAAATATTGGAATTTAACTAAGGGAATTATGACCTAAATTCCCCTCAACATTTACACATCATAAACAACCCAAATGCCTACCTGTGTGGTTGTTATTACATTACTTGACACTACATAATTATTTGATATTTGTAGAAGCTTGTCATCTCCCTTCAACAATTCACTTTGGTCAGTGCTCTTACCATCTTCCTTTTCCTTTATATAGATGTCTTTCATTTGCAACAACAACATCATCAACATTGTTTCCAACCATGCTATAACCATTTTTCATGGATACACAAATCCATCATTAGTCATATTCAAATATCATGACATCATTATTAACACTTAACAATAAACCATTCACAGTGTACAAGCATTCCACAAGCATGTTCAAGCATGTCTACATATACAAATGCACATCAATATGCACCAATCATTTGATCCTTTATGCCCATTTCATGCACATGCATTATATCTTTATCATATGCATCATCGACCACTTATTTCATGCACTCCAGTGCATATTTATTTCAACTTATTTCTTTATTTTGTTATTGTAGATGGTCATCCTTGAATCCCTGTAGATCCTTGTTGCTATGCATTATCAATTTCTCAATTGTACACCACTGATAATAGAGGCAACTTCCTTGCCTCCACATTCTTCCTAATATTACTACCATTAATAGTTGCTTCAACATGTTTATCCTTCCACAAATATTTTTATAATGTAATACAAGATTTTGGGCATAAAAATAAATCCTATCCATTTGATTGTCTATCTTTCAACAATCCTCAAATCATGGCTCTGACCTACTAATAGGGTCTCTATATAGTTCGTCCTCTTGGGACTATCTCACTATGCAACTCCTTGTTTCATACCTATCATTGGATGAAAATAACTCCACTCATGAGTGGACAACAACCACTCCTTTAGTTGTTCACCTTCATAAGCTACACATGCATGCATATCCATGCACACATAACATTGATCTTTYTTACGGTGGTACACCATTATTAGCATGAGACTTCAAGGAATAAAAAAAAATGTTTCCCTCTTCCATTATCACACCAATGCATATATTTTTCAATTTTATTTGTCATCAAAATATTGCARCCCCTTGTTGACTTGCTTTTCTTGTTGAGCACCTATAGCTAGACCAAACTTGATTGAATTGCATTTCTAGCCAATATATCCACGAGTGMTTCCATMTCACAAATACTTCCCTTATGCAAAGAATCATGTTTTGTAGCTTTGCACTTCCCCTTGCAGCTCTTTGATTCCTCAAACAAATGTACGATCTTGACCATTTTCCTTGTATAATAGAGATAGTTCCTATTAGGTTCCATATCTATTTCATACCATGTCAAGCATAGATGATCCATATGGATGTCAGTGGCCTCCCACCTATTCTAACTGGTTCATTTTGGCAGTTTTCTAGTTTGGCATTTTTTTTCATAGTTTTCGGTTCCCTGACTTGCGGGTCCGTTTTGAGGCCCTAAACAACATTTTTAGGGCTTGCCAGAGTTCGAAATGACACTTCATAGATAGAAACAAAATGTTTAGTCCTCGGATAGACCTCTCCAATGGGCTATCATGCGCCTAAAACATATATCGTATGAAAAAGTTATGATCCGAAGAAGTTGATGTATTAACTTACCAAAACGGGGCCCACGTGACTTTTGGTGCTTCATCTCCTAAGGTTAGGTTTTTGGACGTCTAGGGTTTTTGACATTCTTGTTTATTGTAAAAATTCCTTTAGAGCCTCATTATAATCTTCTTCTTGTGAATAAGCATAGTCGTCAGATCTATTTTCAGAGATAAGCTTCCACCATTCCAACAAGCTTGTTTTCCACTGCATTTTACAGTTTCATCTTATTTCCTTATTGAATAGAAAACCGATTTTACTGTATCTCTATTGTTCTGTGTTAAGCATATTTTAATAATCTGTATTCATTTCATTCTACTCATAAAATCCAGATCAATACAACCATTTTATTAGATCAATAAGTTACGTCGCACACACTTTGGACCTATACTTAGATGCATTTCAAAGCATTTCTCCATGGTTCTAGCACATATATTTTCATTACTTTCACAGCCTCCATAATGCATCATTGAATTCAACCACACTCACGTTGCACCTATACTTAGAAACTTTTATAAGTATTTCATTGTAGTTTTACAAGACAACATGAGTCATCGGATCTCTCACCTTCTAGTTCATCCAATATTTTGTTCTTGGCACTTAGTCATTTCTTCTAAATCTTACCGCATGTCCATGTAGTATACAGTGTATGGTTTCTTCTCATGTTTAGAGGATGAAACATGTTAAGGGGGATGGAATGTAGTATACCTAAGGACTTAATATGGGGTACCTAGGGAGGTACCTAATGGAAATGTGGTTATGTATTATTAGTGGAATCCATTCAATGTAAGGTGGACTAGATCCATTATATTATTAAAAATATCCCACTATGGTAGTTAGATATATCAATATGAACATAATAAATGTGAGAAGACTTTCTAGAATATTCCTTCTCTAGAAAATTCCTAGGATATAGAGAATGTTATATAAAGAAGTGTAAGCAATGTATTGGAGCATGGTGAAGAATATTGTTATTGTAGAAGCAAGGATTACTTGAGGAGTTTTATCCTTCCCTAAGGATTAATATATGGTGTTACCCTACCTTAAGGATTTTGACTATTTCTTGTTTTAGATATTTGGTGAATGTTTTGGTTTATTCTTGTGGAGATTAAGGGTTATTTCTGAAGTTATATTTGCATATCTACTTAGGTACTTAACATTTTGTGGGTTTACACTCATTTTTCAATTCTTCCATACCCACCGATCCGTCTGTCCAATCGATCCATTATACTTAGCCATTTTTTCAACATTTCACTGCAGGTTCATGGTCATTTTCTTATGCTTCATCACCTATGTTATATCCTTCACACTTGCGAAGTATTGGCACTTTGTCAAATTTTGAAACTTCTTGCGTGTTTGTGGGCCCGCAGGTTTGTGTTGTTTCTCTTCCACACACCCAATCCTCTCTGCACTTTGTCATGTATTGATACTTAGATTATTTTGAGATCTCAGCACGGGTCTGTAGAACAAGAAGGTGTCTTGCCACACCGCTCCACATCACCAGCCATCTTCCACAACCGCCATTGTGGAAATACATGTCATTCTTCTATCACATCAACTGACATGTGGACTCCACATAATGTTGATGTCACTGTATGGAAAAGTACCAATTTTTTACAATATGTTTTTAAACCCAAATTCCAATCTTTTAAAAAACCCAATCAACCTCCAGAAAAACCAATTGCTTGCATGTGCAACCGATTGACATTCCTGGGCATGGATTTTCTTTCATTTTCTCTTGGAATTTCCTGAATTCCACTGTAGAACTGGGGATTTTTCTCAATTTCACCATGGGCACTCTACATTTTCTTATTTTCACCCAATTATAGGATGAAAATGCTCAATTTAATATTAAGAATCGAGGATTTTTAACTCCAATGCAAAATTTCTCAAATTCCCCTCGAATTCTTTCCCAAATTCATAGGAATACTTTGTTAAACATATCAAAGACATTCTTTGAAATTTAAATTTATGCAACTTATATCTCCAACATTGTGCTAGTTGTCCCATGCATGATCAACATTGAACCCATGGCTCTGTCTTTGGCCCATGTAGGTCCAATGTTTGAACGTATGTGCTCTAATACCATATTTTAACATACCCAACCTCCAACTGAGCAACATTACATGTGGAATACTCATGAATATTAAGGTTTTATGTTTATTAATTTCCTGTAACATACCAACTATAGACCACACACACATTTAACCATTAGACTGATACCATAGTTTTATACGAATCTAACAACACATATTGAAACACGATTTCAACTATTCAAACAAACAGTAAACACACAACATTCATATAAACCATTTACACAACGAAATATCATGATAAACACAAGAGATAACTTATCTGTCAATAGCTAACCAATTGGCTTCATACGAAGGATGAAACTCCCAACCATAGGAATTTTTGTTCATTTTCTCTCAACAACAATCCACCCCCAAGTTAGGCTATTATTCCACAAGGAGATTTGGCCCTCCGGTTATTCACTCGCCACACACAACAACCCTAAAAATTAGGTTCCTCTATGTTCCTAACATCTTGCACAACCCAAGGAATCAGATCCCCCTTCACTGCACGTAGTCTCTTGGGCCTTCCTAATTCCCTCCAAGGATCCAGTGCATATGATTGATCAATAATCCTCCCAACTACTCAAGGAATGATCACAACACCTCTCACAAGGCTATTAAGTCATTTTCTAAACATAAAAATGCTTCACAGGTTTACAACCCGATTTGATGGGTACATGGGTCTCTTTCTCAACATAAAACATAGCCCAACAATGACTTCTTTCAATACAAACATGGATAGTTCTCTTACCAACACTCATATTTTGATCTCCTTCTCTCCAAAATCTACAAGTAAAAACAACCTCCTATGCAAAAAATGCCCCCTTAGCCATACGGATTTCCCCCCTTTGCTTGCTTGGTTGAATTCACTTACACTCTTCCCCAAGATTATTGTAGTCATTCCCATGCTCTCCAATAATTGTGGCATGTGACTACTCACACCCACCCTCTTACATGAGTTAAATGATTGGTTTTGGGAACACTCAACAACAAATAAAAGGCTTACACAATGATAATAATTTTAGGAATGTGGATTGGATTAATACCCATGAATAATTACCCCATGTACCCCTCACTCTTATGGAATCATAGACCCATTCATTCTTCACCCCTTTCATATCGTAGCCAGTGATTATTACCTATTTAATTATTTTAATGCACATAACATACAATTCACCCCCCCCCCCCTCCCCCAGCCATATTAAAATCAACACGGTATATTTTCCCCAACACATCAGCTCACCATCCTAATTCACATTTATACAATTACATTATGACTCATGGGGATTACACTGGGGGATGTTACATAGGGTCCAAGTGCTGCACTTGGACAATGAAGAGTGGGAATGTGGGGGATCTCTTCTATCTAGATCTCACACTCAGATGTTTGGAAAACAAGATGAACCTGCGTGGGATCTTTCCAGGCTAAGGTTCACACTCAGATCATGTGCAATAAATAAGAATTTATTGGAGGCTCTTTTACACTATGGTTTGAGTGTATATAGTTTTAGCAGGAAGGGAACGTTGGGTAGTGCACCCAACTTCTAGGGTGAGGTCACATACAATGTATATAACAAATACATAAGGGATGGTGCACTCAACTAGTGGAGTGAAGTTGTGTGCAATTTATGTAGTGAAATTAATTCATGGTAGCAAGTAAATAATACATGGGAAGGATATCTTCATGAGAGATGCACCCAACAACTAGTTAAATTCACAACAATATGAAAAACATCTCAACAAACAATCTAAATGCCCAATAATATGGAGATGCCTCATAAATAAGTGAACTGTGCATGGGAAAATTGATTTATCATCTAGAAAATGGGAATACACCCCAGAGAGAGAGAGAGAGAGAGAGTCCTAGGAGAGAGAAATGCATTTTAGCAAGATCTCTAATAGCTTTGGAAAGAATGCACTTGGAAAATTAAGAGTGGGCATGTGGGGGCTCTCCTCTAGCTATATCTCACACTTATGTGTTTGGACAACAAGATGAATTTGCATGGGATCTCTCTAGGATAGGGTTCATAATCAAATCATGTGCAATAAAGAAGAATTGTGTGGATACTCTTGTACAATAGGGTTTGAGTGTAGATATGTTTGAGCAACAAGGGAATGCTAGATAGTGCATGTGATGCAGGAGCATCACTCCACCTCAGTAATGCACCAGCATTCCATCACATCAGCGCAAATTTTAGAGAAGGAGAGGCATTCACCCTCCCATTTTTAAATTTGAAATATAATCCTATAAAGATTCATGTTGTGAGCTTGAGTGAAAACCAATCCATATCTCTGAACGAGCAGAAGTTAATCTCTCCTTTAATGCATGACAGGTTGATGGTTCTAGGTTCAATTCAGACTAGATGGCCATTTATGAAACTTAAATGCAATAGATGAGGTTAGGTGAGAGAGTACAAGCTAGCGGAGCCCTTGTTTTGTAATTAGGAGACTTGAGAAAGATATCTCAAGTAGAGAGAGTCTTAGGAGACTTAGGGGGTAGAATAGTTTTGGGAGAGATCTTGAGAGAACTGAGACTCTGTTGCATTCTAGCTTTTGTAAACATCTGTATAGACACACAAAGATAATAGAAAAGTAGTTTTTCTTGCATATGGTGTGTTTATGTATTTGTATTCATTGTTATGCTTTTATATGTCATTCATGTTTGAATGTATGAACTAGTGATGTATTGTATGAGTTTCAATTGTTTCTCGTCTTAGAATTTCTGAGTGCAAGGAGTGCACATAGTTCGCAAGGAGTACATTGACATAGGTGAGTTAACCTCAAGGAAATCTCAAGAGGGATACCGTTGAACCTTCATCAGAAGAAGTGAAAGGAGTGCACAGGAAGAAATCTTTGTCAAGTTTAGAGAGTGACAGAGTTACTGAGAACTTTGTAGAGCTCTGCCAAGTGGGCATCGAGCAAAGTGAAAGTGTGCACACGAAGAAATCTGTGTTGATTTTGGGAAGAACAGATTTACTGAATACTCTGTAGAAG
>ML789098.1:467909-480479 GCA_009831015.1 Picea engelmannii | reverse complement strand
CTGGATGCACTACTGTTTTCATAAGAATATACAATAACTGGTCTCTATAAAGTAGACTAATATTTTTCAGTAAAAGAAAAGTGAAAAATTGTTAATAGCTCAAAACACTGATTCACCCCCCCCCTCTCAGTATTTTTCCAACACAACAACCATTGGATTGGTTGTAAGGAGAATCATGGTTCGTTGGATCAGTGCTCAGTGAACAAGGATAGCATAGGAGAGAAGAATAGATCCCATCCGTTGGATCTGAGTGTGAAGGACCAGCAATCGTTGGATCTGGGAAGAAGTGCACGAGCTTTAACACTTCATGTATACACAAAAGAGTGGACGTGCTAAAGAAGCGAAGTCTTGAAAACCATTTGGGACTGTCCATCTACTGGAAGGACATGTTGTGAAAGTCTATTGATTTTTGGTGGAAATGCTCCAGGAGGAATGAGCGCACAGAGAAGTTGAAACTTTCGAAGGTTGAACAATCGAAGGGATGAAATGAATCTAGACCGTTAGATACAGAGGGAATACATGTCAATGGGTCATGAGATCCAGAAGGAGGCGAAGGTGTGACGTTAAAACATCCGAAGGTCGAGCAGCTGAAGAGTCGAGAGTCATCGATCTACTAGGGGACACTTGTCACTAGATCACGAGCTCCGGGGGAATTTACAAAGGAGTTTCAGTTTGAGAATTGAAATTGTCGAATTTTCGAAGATCGAAGAGAATTTGAACCTTCATATCTAGAAAAGGGGATGCGTGGCGAAAAATCGTGGATTCCGGGTGAAGTCACTCAGGGAGGATGCGAAGGATAAGGGTTTGACATCGCTGAAGCCCGAATAGCTGAAGCGAACAATAGTCATCGATATGAAAGGGACAGGTGCCACCAGATCGTGGACTTCGGAGGATTTCACTCCAAGGTTTTTATGGAAAGAAGTTTTTGAACATTCCGAAGCGCCGAGGGTCAAAATGATTAAGGGTCGTTGATCCCAAAGGAGGAACACAGATCATTGATTTGTGAAGGGACATGTGGAGGATGAAGAATCACTCTCTTAAACAACCATTGAACAAACATTAGGTCAAAAGAGGACATGTGTCAAGATATATGACACTCCAAAAAGATTCACTCCGGAGGTTTTCATTTGTTGAAGTTTGAGAACACTGAAGGCCGAAGTTCTGAAACGATGAGAGACATCGATGTGAAGGAGGACACGTGGTGCCAGATCTAGAACTTCGGAGGAAAGTGGAGGAGGAAAGGGTTCGAAGACCGGGAGAAGATCTCAACTATCAATCGAGAAGGGAGTCAGGGGGCCATTGATCTTGTCGAGGAGGCCAAAGTCCCAAAGCAGGAGCATCACCATTGATTGGGAAGGAGACGTGTCAACTGATCTTCCACTCTGAGAGATAACTAGTCAACAGGGGCGAGGATTTGAGAATCAATATTCCAAAAGGATGGACTCATGAAGGAGATCCTGGTCGTAGATTCAAGGAGATAGGTGGAAACAGATATTCCACTCTGGAATATTTCCATACGGATGAAGAGAAAGTTTGAGAATGAAAACTCCCGAAGGACGGAGAGACATAATCAACCACAACCATTGATTTAGAGGGGAGTTACGTGGTGACAGATCATGGTGATCTAAGATTGTGCATAGATGGAAGGAAAGGAGATTCGATAGCAGTTGTTGATTGCGAGGAAGTGCTGAGAGATAGGAGATCGATAGACAAGAAGGATTGCAGAGACAGAACTTGTGCAGAAGATAATTATTCTAGAGCGGGCTGCAATTGGAACCACGATATTCACAAATGGATATGTGGTAGCATGAGGAGGATTGCAGGGCAAAAAGAGGGTTGGTTTGAAACCACTCTTGTCGTGCCCACAATCACGCATTAGCATAAGGACACGACCCAGGGCCGTATGAAGGAGAGGCTAACACCAAAGGGGATTAAGCCTGAAACTAGTGTTTTAGGAGTGCGTGGAAATTATCCTGCGGGTCTGTAAGGGACTGGTACATAGGGAGAAAAGGGACCTCTATAATACTGATTTGGGTTCAAAAGGGAACTCAAAGAGTCGATCTGACTCAGGAGTAAGAATATCTTGTGATCGGGAGGTCGCAGAAATCCAGTGATCTCATGACCCGTTGACACGTATTCCCTTTGGATTTAACGGTCCAGATTCATTTTGACCCTTCGGTTGTTCAACCTTCGGAAGTTTCAAATTCTCTGTGCGCTCATTCCTCCTAGAGAATTTCCACCTAAAATCGATAGACTTTCTCCATGTGTCCTTCAAGCTGATGGATGGTCCCAAATGGTTTTCAGGACTTCACCTCTTTAGCTCGTCCAGTCTTCTATGTGTACATGAAGCGTTAAAGATCGTGCACTTCTTCCCGGATCCAACGATTGCAGCCCCACTACCCTCCTGGGGTTCTGCAACCTCCCGATCACTAGATCTTCTTACTCCTGATTCAGATTGACTCTTCGGGTTCCCTTTTGAACCCAAATCATTATTACACAAGTCCCTTTGTTCCCTATGTGCAGGTCCCAACCAGACCTGTGGGCTAATTTCTACGCACTCCCAAAACACTATTTTCAGGTGCAAGCTCCTTTGGCGTTGGCCTCTCCTTAATATGACCCTGGGTCGTTTCTTTGTGCTAATGCACGATTGTGGGTGTGATAAGAGTGGTTTCAAACCAACCTGCTTTTCTCCTCACAATCCTCCTCGTGCTGCCACGTATCCATTTGTGAATACCATGGTTCCAATTGCGGCTTGCTCTAGAATAATTATCTCTCGCACAAGTTATTTCTCCGCAATCCTTCTTGTCCATCGATCTCCTGTCTCTCGATGCTTCCTCACGATCAACGATTTCTATCGAATCTCATTTCCTGCCATATATGCACGATCTCATATCATTGTGATATGTCACCACATAACTTCCCTCTAAATCAACGACTGTCATTGATTTCGGCTCTTCGACCTTCGAGAGTTTTGACTCCAAACCTTTCACTTCCTCCGTATGGAAATATTTCATAGTGGAAGATCTGTTGCAACCTGTCTCCTTGAATCTATGGTCAGGATCTCCTCTATGAGTTCGGCCTTCGAGAATATTGATTCTAAAATCCTTTCCTCTACTGATTGTTTATCTCCAAGAGTGGAAGATCGTTTGACACGTCTCCTTCCCAATCAACAGTCGTGCTCCTACTTCAGGACTTTGGCCTCCTCGACTAGATCAACGACCCTCCTAACTCCCTTCTCGATTGATGGTCAATATCTTCTCTGTGTATTCAAACCTTTTCCTCCTCTGCTTTCCTCTAGATTCCTAGATCTGGTGTCACGTGTCCTCATTCACATAGATGGCTCTCTTTGTTTCAGAACTTCGGTCTTCGACGTTCTCAAATTTCAACAAACGCAAACCTCCAGAGTGAATCTTTCCAGAGTGTCATATCCCTTAACACCTATCCTCTCTTGATCTAATGGTAGTTCAATGGTTGTCTAACAGAGTGAGCCTCCATCGTCCATGTGTCCCTTCACAGATCAATGATCAATGTTCCTCCTTTGGGATCAATGGCCCTTAATCATTTTGACCCTCAGTGCTTCAGAACGTTCTGAAACTTCTTTCCATAAAAACCCCGTAGTGAAATCTTCCGAATTCCACGATCTGGTGGCACCTGTCCCTTTCCAAATTGATGGCTATCGTTCTCTTCGACTATTCGGGCTTCGACGATGTCAAACTCTTCTCCTTTGCGTCCTCCTGGAGTGACTTCACCTGGAATCCCTGATCTTTTTCCATGCGTCCCCTTTTCTAGATCTGAAGGCTCATATTCTATTTGGGCTTCGGCAATTCAACAGTTTCAATTCTCAAACTTAAACTCCTTTGTAAATTCCCCTAGAGCTCTTGATCTGGTGACAAGTGTCCCCTAGCAGATCGACGACTCTCGGCTCTTCATCTTCTCGACCTTCAGATGTTTCAACGTCACACCTCCACCTACTTCTGGATCTCATGAACCATTGACACGTATTCCCTCTTGATCTAATGGTCCAGATTCATTTCATCCCTTCGGTTGTTCAACCTTCGGAAGTTTCAACTTCTCTGTGCGCTCATTCCTCCCAGTGCATTTCCACCCGAAATCGATAGAATTTCACCACGTGTCCTTCCAGTTGATGGACATTCCCAAATGGTTTTCAGGACTTCGCCTCTTTAGCATGTCCTCTCTTCTGGGTGTACACGAAGCGTTAAATCTCGTTCACTTCTTCCTGGATCCAACGATTGCTAGTCCTTTTCACTCAGATCCAATGGATGGGATATGTTCTTCTCTCTTGCACTATCCTTGTTCATTGATCACTGATCCAATGGATCAGGATTATCCTTACAACCAATATGACGGTTTTTTTTTCTCCTCCTCCTAAACTTTAGACTTCTCCCGACTCAGAATATTTTATATGTGTTCAAAGCTTTCGAATTTTTAACTTTCTCTTGTGAACCTGACTCTTAGGTATCGCTTCACTCTTGCAGTGTTATCTCTTCTGAGATTTTTGGACTTGGAACAAGTCCTTCTCCTATGCACTCTATGAGTAACCCCTTCTGAGCTTGGTCTCCTCGAAGACTTCGATCTCCCATGCACTCCTTGCGTTTCTGGGATTTTTTCAAACTCAGATCTGAAGGATTTATTTGAAATAAATTCTTCTCACCCTCCTGGCGTTCTCCTTGCTCAATACACACTTTGCAGAACTGCTTCTATAGAGTATTCATTAAATCTGTTCTTACTGAACTCAACACAGAGTTCTTCCTGTGCACACTTGCACTTCGCTCGATGCCCACTTGGAAAAGCTCTATAGAGTTCTCAGTAACTCTCCTTATCTCTAAACTCAACAAAGAGTTCTTCTTGTGCACTCCTTACACTTATGTTGATGAAGGTTCAATGATATCCCTCCTAATATTTCCTTGAGGTTAACTCATCTCTGTCAATGCACTTCTTGCAGACTATGTGCACTCCTTGCACTCGGAAACTCTAAGATGAGAAAAAATTGAAACTCATACAATACTTCACCAGTTCATACATTCAAACATAAATGACATATAAAAGAATAACAATGAATACAAATACATAAACACACCATATGCAGGAAAAACTGCTTTTCTATTATCTCTGTGTGTCTATACAAATGTTTAGAAAAACTAGACTGCAACAAAGTCCCATTTCTCTCAAGCCCTATCCCAGAACTATTCTACCCCCTAAGTCTCCTAAGACTCTCTCTACCTGAGATCTCTCTCTCAAGTCTCCTAATTACAAAACAAGGGCTCCATGATCTTTCCCTCTCTCACCTAACCTCACCTAGTCTAAATTGAACCTAGAGCCACCAAACTGTCATCCATTAAAGGTGACCTTAACTTCTCCATGTTCAGAGATACGGATTGGTTTTCACTCAAGCTTACAACATGAATCTGTATAGGATTATATTTCAAATTTAAAAATGGGAGGGTGAATGCCTCTCCTTCTATGAAATGCGCGTTGATGTGCTAGAATGCTAGCGCACTGTTGAAGTCGAGCGATGCTCCTGCATCAACATGCAACTACTATGGTGAGGTTGCATGTATTGTAGAAAACAAATACACAAGGGGCAGTGTGCTCAGCCAGTGGATTGAAGTCATGTGCAATTTACGCAGTGGAATTAATTCATGGTAGAAAGTAAAAAATACATGGGAAGGATATCTTCATGAGAGATGCACCTAACAATCAGTTAAATGAAAAACAATATGAAGAACATATGAACAAATAATCTAAATTCCCAACAAGATGGATATTCCCCAACAAAAAGGGAACTATACGTGGGCATGTCAGTTCATCATGTAGACTATGAGAATACAAACAAGAGAGAGAGAGAGAGAGAGAGAGAGAGAGAGAGAGAGAGAGAGAGAGAACGACTCCCAGAGAGAGAAATGTGTTTTAGAAAGATCTCTAATGGATTTGTAAATTTGTTCGCGGATATTCCCTTTCCTACTACATTGGATTGTGGAGATTAGATAACGGTTTTAATGGGTAAGAACCATTTAAAAATTAATGTTTTGTGAGAACCTAACACATAATACAATAGAAGAATATGCAATAAATAAATATTCCTCTAGTGAAATAAGGTACAGAGAAACCATTAAAGTTAATTAGCAAGCTTCAAATAAACACAATAGGAAACTTAACTACATCAAACAATGGAAACACACATTAGGGAACGACTTTTTTTTAACTTAACCACATCATACAATGGAAACACACATTAAGGAATGAATTTTTTTTTTACCATGGAACCCAATTGGGAAAACCAGTCGAATGGTACTCAATATTCTTCCTTTTGCAAGTTTACAAGTTTTTTCATTGCTCTCCTTCTCTGTGGCCAAAATACCTTTGAGTATGAGAGAGAGTAAACAAATAGGGAGATCTAGGGGGCAAGGGAAAGACAAAAACCATGGCTCTTCACTTCCTATTTCTTAGCCTTCTCTCCTATCTATTTCCATGGCATTTTAACTATTTTTTTTAACGGTTCTCATCATTATTTGGATTATTCCATGTAAAATTGCATTGTTTCTACATTGTTTTATGTGGCTTACATAATTCATTCTGATCACCAATATGTGTTGTAGGTAATAGTCTTATCAACTCTTTAGTCCAGATCCATTTCATATCACACAACCCCATTGAAAGGCTTGTTTGTCTCCAAAAGCTCTAGGAAATCAATCTAAATCAATGTTGTCTACTTCATTGGAACGTGGCTCTGACATTGGCTCCTTGATACAAATATAAATATGGCTCTAGCTCTGGCTCATGGCTATGGCTACTAGTTCTATTCCTTTTCTATGACTCTAGATTTTATGGTGTCTTTCTTGTTCTGATAGTCTAACAATCTTCTCACGAACTCTTAGCTTTGAGCAATCTCGAAATCCAAACTCTAGGCTCAACACTCATTCCCATCTCCTTATTTGATTTGGAGACAGTCTATCTCGGCTACCAATGAAGCCAAGTTGAATGTTGGTGTGTTTAGTGTGACCTCAACATGCTACCATCACACAACATTCCTCACGTGTGTTTTCATTCATCTGCTAGGATCAGTTTCTTCATGACATGGAAACAATTCTCTGGTGTCTGATGCTTTCAAGGCACATCATGGAGTTATCAATAAATCCTTCCTCCTTGGTCACGGAACCCATGCATCAATGTTTGACACATATTTAGAAAGGAAAAATTATGTTGGAAAATTGTAGGTAGCAATTGGAATGGTGTTTCCCTAGTGCTTGACATTCAACCATTGTCCTCTTCAATGGTGATGCATACCTCTAGTGTTGCTATCTACCCTTGGTAAATATATTATCCTTTAATTAGAGATGTAGGAAGCTCTTCACCTCCTCTACTCTTAGCTCTCCACACTCTTTTTATGGTTGTGTGGATTCTAGGGTGAAGATACGGGTGAAGTTTCCAACACTTCGCATCCCAATGCCCACTAAAATTATAGTGGTGGAACAAATTCATGTGGCTACTACAAAGATTTATTTACATACTCCTCTCCTCTACATGCCTTTGGGTATGTTTTTGGAATATATAATCCTTATTACCATTCAATTTCTAAGAAAAACTAGGCTTACGGAAAATGGCTTGATTCTTCCAACAATATGCCTCACAATGGACTTTCTTCCCATAAAAGAACATGCATATGCATAGCAGCAATTGTGTATGGTATGGCCTCTCTTCTTGCAACAACGACAAACAATAAATTTCTTGTTTGAAATAGACCTCCTAGTCTTCTTCTTATTCTTACTTTTGTTGATCGTCTTGTTGTTGTCTCTGAGTGCAGGTGTGGGATGAGTATGAAATATATCCTCATTTCTTCCCTTCTTCAATCCACCACAAGGGTGAGGTGTTTGTAAGATCCCATACATGTCTTTTGTCTTCATGAAAATGGTCTTAATTGTGATATAATTTTCACTTCTTCCATCAAAGCCCAGGCCTTCATGCTTGGCCAAGGGTGTGACTATGATCAGGTTCAATATGGCTTGCCTCCTCTTGTCTATCCATTTTCCATTGTAGCTAATTTTCTTTAGGATTTTAGACTCAATACCCCTAGTATGCTTATCGAATTGACCTAGCTATTCTTGAGAGGTGTCTATGAAGGGTGAGCTTACCAAGGTGGTATCAATCATGGTGCTAACATTTGTGGTGGAAATGGAAGGTTTCCTTGCTTCTGTGTGCTCTAGGACAACTTCTTAAATCCTTTCCAAGTCCTTCTCCTTCTCTTCCAACTCTTTTTTCAGCTTAGCCATCATCTTCATGAGCCTATCCTCTTTCTAGTTTTCCATTTGGATGACCTTCTTGCCAAGGTATACAAGTTGTGCTTTGTGATTCTCCCAATATGTTCTGATTTCTATAAAGGAGTCATGGCCTTCTTTGAATTTCTTCTTAAGAAACTTCAACAATTTGGTAGAAGTATCCATGTGCTTTTCCACCTCTTCCATCCTCTAGTTAAACATCTTAACTTGTGTCTTCAAGATTTCAATCTCTTCTCAAAGATCAAAATTTTTTGGCCCTTAAGTATTCCAACTTATCTTTGTTTTTCCCCATGTTGTTGTCTACAGTGTTTTATTCACAGTTATGGAAGCAGTGTCTCGGTCAAGGATGAAACCTTCTCTAATACCATTTGATTTGTAATCGAGGGACTTATATCTCACTCACTTCACCAACATGAACCCTGTGTGAAATTTGATCTATGAACTCTATCTTAGCTCTATCTCTAATGAGAAAGGTCTTTAAGATATGTATCCGACACATATCAAGCACTTAGTTCTCTGAATTTTGGTTGCAGTACTCATTGAATTTCAGAGTGCAACCACTCTCTGGCTTCTTGATTGATCCACTCACTCATTCTTATGGGTTGTGTCATAGTTAATGATATCATATGAAGAGGACCCGTATCCTGTGAAATACCACGATCTAATTTCTTAATGACAGACATCTCGTCTTTGATATCAACTATTTCATGAGAACCCTAGATTTCAAACAATTATTTATCAACACATTAGCTAGAAACCAAATAACTTGTCCAACAATCAAATTATTATTTAATGAATGAACGATCTTGAAATGATCTTGAATGGAGGTGGAAAATCTATCCATTACTAAATCATTCATCCCTTTATTCAATTCACTAACCATTCACTCAACATCTGTATCGTGATTATAGAATCATTCAAACCATGTCAGTTACATTCCATATGGCCAACTCTGCTACACATAAACGTTACTATACTGCTAGAATATGGTTCAATGTCCAAAGTAGTAGTGGGACATCTGGAAAAGAGAGAAAATGCACCTGTTATCAAAATGGATATGTCTGGACCATGAGTCAATTAGGAAAAATGAGCATAGGTTATAACTGAATCAAGGTATATTATTTGGAGCACTTTGATACCATATTTAGAGGTTTGGATATTAGGGTGTTACACCAAACACTAAATCTGGATTAGGGTTAGGTTTTAACATGTCAACTAACAAATGAAATGTATCATGATTTCTCCACTAGCTAAGGTCCAAGCGTCACACTTGCACAATTAAGAGTGGGCACGTTGGGGGTGTCCTATGGATAGAAATCACACTCATATGTTTGGACAATAAGATGAACCTCTGTGGGATCTCTCTAGGATATATGGGTTCACACTCAAATCATATGCAACAAACAAGAAGTGTGTGGAGACTCTTGTATGCTAGGTTTTGAGTGTAGATATATTTGAGCAGCAAGGGAATGTTGGAGAGTTCACCCAACTAATAGGGTAAGTTTTCATGCAGTGTATGCAACAAACACAAGGGACAATGCTACCAGCTGATGGAGTGAAGTTTTGTGCAATTTACACAGTGGAATTAATTTGTGGCAACAAATAAATAACACATGGGAAGGATATCTTCATGAGAGATGCGACCAACAACCAATTAAATTCCCAATAACATGAAAAATTTCTCAACAAACAATCTAAATGCCCAACAAGATGAAGGTGCCCCAAAAACAAGTGAATTGTGCATGGGCACATCATTTCATCATATAGACAATGGGAATATGCCTAGGAGAGAGAAATATGTTTTAGCAAGATCTCTAAAATATATAGAAAGTTGATTGTGGATCTTCTCTTGTCTAGTGCACTTGACAATAGAGATTATCTAACACTTGCAATGGGTAAAAAACATTTAAAAAATAATCTTTTGTGAGAACCTCTCACACAACACAATAAAAGAATATGCAACAAAAAAATATTCCTCCAGTGAAATAAGGTATAGAGAAACCATTAGATTTAATTAGAAAGCTTCAAATAAGAGAAATAGAAAACTTATCCACATAACATAGAGGAAACACACAATAAGGAATTACTTTTTTTTTACCCTAGAACCCAATTGGGAAAATAAGTCGAATGGTGCTCAATATTCTTCTTTTTGCAAGTTTGCAAGTTTTGACAATTCTCTCCTCTTTTGTGGCCGAAATCCATTTGATTACAAGAGAGATTAAATAAATAGGGAGAGCTAGGGGGTAAGGGAAGGAAAACAACCATGGATATTCAATTCCATTTCCTTATCCTTCTATCCTATCCATGTCCTTATCATTTTAATTATTTTTCTTTAACTTTTTTATTACATCATTATTTGGCTTATCCTACGTAAACTTGCATTGTTTTTACATTGTTTTACATGGCTTAGATAATGCATTTTGATCATCAATTTGTGTTGTAGGTACTGAGTCTTATCAACTCTTTAGTCCAGATCCATTTCAGATTAATAATGGATCTAATATCTATCCAATAGATGATAAATCACCACAAATTAAAAGTTATGTAAATATTTTTGTAATGTTTCCTAATGGTCAAGAGAAACAAATAGAAAATGTGATGTATGTCCCTGGAATTAAGAAGAATTTAATTTCAATTTCAACTATTGCAGATCAAATTTTAAAAGTTGAATTTGTTAATTCACAGTGTTTTGTGAAGGACATAAGCCAGAGTTGGAAGAATGTACAAAATTGATGTCATAAGGAATAATCATCAAGCATGGAATAAACAACTATGTCAGAGGAATACATATGGCATCAATGGTATGATCATCTTAATCATAATGATTTTACGTTACTTTAGAAGAAAGAAATGGTGGAGTGTCTTCCAAATATTATGAATGAACGTACTTCATGTGAGGGGTGTGCACTAGGTAAAGAACATAGGGAATAGTTTCCGCCACATACAGATAATAGGGAATGAGAAATCCTTGAGCTAGTGGATACAAATGTGTGTGGTCCTATGCAAACAATGTCTCTGGGTGGAGCATATTATTTACTTATCTTTATTGATGATAGAACTATATATACCTAGGTCTATTTTATCAGAAAAAAATGTGATGTTTTTGAGTATTTAAATAATTTAAGAATTTGGTGGAAAAGAAAATAGGAGAATATATTTCAAAATTCTTTGATCAGATCAAGGAGGAGAATAAATATCAACGTATTTCTTAAAATATTGCAAATACAATGGAATACAACAACAATTTATAGTACCACATACTCCTCAACATAATGGATTAGCTGAGAGGAAAACCATAACTTTGGTTGAGTGCACTTGAAGCATAATAAAAGGTAAAATTATTTCTAATGGTTTTTGGGACGAAGTAATCAATACTGTTGTATATCTTAAAAATATAATTCCTACAAAGAGTTTAGAGCATATAACGCCTTCTGAAGCAGTTTATGGATTTAAACTAATAGTAAGTCATCTAAGAATTTTTGGAAGAAAAACGTTTTCTCTTGCTCTTAAAGAACATAGGATAAAGCTTGATGCTAAGAAAAACAAATTTAGTTTTATTGGTTATTGTACTGATCACATAGAATATGAAATGTATGATCCTAGCACTCATAAGGTTTTTGCGAGAATAAATGTATTATTTCGTGAACATGTAGATGGAGGTCAGAAAGAGGATAGTCATGGTGTATGGCATCTTCCTAGTGACAATGATGAAAGTGTCAAAGAAGAAGAAAATTCTAAATGGGTTCAAGATCAATATTTAAGCGGAACAAACACTTCAAGTAGCCATATTTCACCAAGAAGGGATGAAGGAAATCCACAGAGCAGAAAAAGGGATGAAGGAACTCAACAAAGTAGTGTAGTACCAAGGAAATCAACACAACAAACACATACACCTGTCAGATATAAATACTATGCATTAATTACTCAAGTTATGAATGTAGTGAAGCCTTTAAATTTTGAGCAATCTACATACCATAGAGTATGGATGGATTCCATGAAAGAAGAATATGATTCTATCATGAAAAATGAAACATGGGAATTAACAGAACTGCATGAGAATAAATTCCCTATATGATCAAAATGGTTGTTCAAGTCTAAATTTAATGTTGATGGTAGTATAGACAAGTATAAATCTATATTGTCCCCGAGGTGTAGGACAGTCGGTGACGGAGTGTGTTGTTAAGCCACTCCGTGATGTTAAAGTCACCGGTTCGAAACCTGCGGGGACAAAAAATCCAACCATGTTAAGGGTTGGTGTGGCTCAGGCCGGGTGCGA
>ML789098.1:420722-437625 GCA_009831015.1 Picea engelmannii | reverse complement strand
AAACCCTAGCGCTCTGCAGTGATCCCTGAACTTCTGTTGCATGCACTGACCTGTTGTCTGACGAGATCGCCGCTGGTACCACCCAGATACGGGCACTCACTGCAGATTGAGAAGTCATGATGAGCCCGGAAGAGGGGAGGGGAACCCCTCTTGCAACAATGTAACTGCCAATGACAGAGCTGGTACTAGGGCCAAACGACCTGCCTTCGAGCCATCGCCACACCTGGGTGAACATATACTATCTCAAGAACAGGGACTCAGAAAGGAAATGGATATGGAGGCTAGTTCATCCCAGCCAAAAGCTCCTCGCGGCTGGGAACTGAGGAAATGCATCCCTCAATCAGACAAACCACCTCGATATCTCATCAAATCGAATAAGGTGAGTGAACATATCCAGTTCATGTGAGATCATGCCCTAATCGACAAGTTCCTTGGACTATGGCCCTCTGAACGGGATCTAACTAGATGGATCAAACATTGGTGGAACCCCAAAGGTGATTATGAGGTTCAGCTCAGCTCCAAAGGTTTTTTTACAATCATCCTGTACAATCTTGAGGACAAGGATAGAATCTTTGATAATGGGCCATATTTCTACAATTCCGTTGGGTTATACTTGAGGTTCTGGACAGACCACTTCAACCTGGAAAAGGAAGACTTCAAAATGTCTCCAGTCTGGATCAGGCTTTACTCTCTGCCCCAGGAATTCTGGCTGGAGGAAATACTCATGGGAATAGGAAATACAATGGGAAGCTATGTCAAATCATCAGAAGCAACAAAGAAGAGAAGATACACATCATATTCCAGAATATGTGTCTACATGGATATTTCAAGAGCTCTACTTGGATCTATCACTCTAGAGTATCATGATGAGGATTGGGGGCAAACAATAGACTACGAACACATACCCTTTCGTTGTAGAAAGTGCCATGAGAACGATCATCTCTTCAGAGACTTTCCTCTAAACGTATTGAACAACAACACAGGGGAAGCCAAGTAAAAGGATGGATACACAGCGGTCACAGGAAAAAAGAATAACCCGCCACGGAAAAAAAATACTAGCACAACTCCAAAGATCCCCACCAAAAACTCTTATGACGTTCTGAGCAATTTACCGACAAACGAGGAGATCCAAGATCCGCAAAAAACAAAGGCCCAGGAGAAAGGAAAGCGACCAACTGACCCTCCTTCTAAGTAGATTCCAGGAACTGCTCTATTAGAAATACTTGGGACTGATGGCGATATCCATATGCAACTAAATGATCAGGATCTAGAGGATATAGATCTGGAAAAACTTGAAGAGGCTCTCAATCACAAGGATCTGCAAACTATTCCAGTAGAACAACTACGCAAAGTGCACAAAGTATTCGTTGAATCTACTGCTGGATCCATAGCCAGGCTTGGCATAGCCATAGATCCAAGAACATAAGAAAAGCGTGTACCAAATTAAAACAAAAGAAGAGGGCACAAATCAGCACACCAGCTCATCAAAGAAGCAGGTAACCTCCTTCTAAACTCAGGACAGATCCAACGGCTCTCAGAGGGATACCTCCACCCACCACCACAATCCCAATGATGAAGATAATCTCATGGAATGTCAAAGGACTCAATGGGCGATCTAAAAAGTGGATCCTCCGAGACTGCATTAAAGAAGAAAATCCAGACATAATTCTGCTCCAGGAAACTAAATGTGCGAGAACAGAAGCATAAACCATTTTTCATCAGAGCTGACGCGAATGTGCTTTCATCTACTCATATTCAACGGGGGCCTTCGGGGGACTAGCTATCCTCTGGATCCCCAACACTGTTACTTTAAATCAACCTTTCTCCACCTTAGGCACGCTCACAATTCATTTCATGGTCACTGGCTCAAGCAAGGAAGGAGCCATCACCAATGTTTATGGACCGCAAAGCCCAAATGGTAAAGAAATATTCCTGAAGAAAATAGAGCACATCAAAATGCTTCTGAACATGCCCCACTGGATCTTGGGGGGCGACTTGAACATAATCCTGATGCTGGAAGAAAAAATCCGGGGAACCAGACGCCTAGAGCAAGACAGTGGTAAGTTCCAATCACTCATTGATTAGCTGCACTTAGTCGATATTGAAACTAGAAATGGCATGTTCACTTGGTCCAATCGTCGATCTGGTCACCAACAGGTGGCTTGTCATCTAGATCATTTCCTTAGTTCAGAAGCCCTACTAGAGGAGGACCCTGCCATGGAAGCCAATATCCTGCCAAAAACGAGATCCGACCATTGGCCCATTTCACTATGCATGGATACTAGGGACACTCCTAAGATCAAACCCTTTCACTTTGAGAAATTCTTTCTCTCCCATCCTGACTTCCCTCAGCTTGAAAAGTCCTGGTGGGACAAGGTAGAAATTGACCATGGGACCTACATGTATAGATTCCAGCAACGCCTCAAAAATTTCAAGCAACACCTGAAGAAATGGAACAAAACTACCTTTGGAACCATTCTTCAAAGCATTTAGACAATTGAGCACAGATTGGAAGAACTGCAACAAACTTTCATCTCAGTACTTAGAACCCCCGACCTCATGAAGGAAGAAGCGAAACTTTGAGCAGAGTTAGATGAGAGGAAAAAGCAAGAGGAAACTCAGTGGTGCCAGAAATCAAGAGTTCAACAGCTCAAAGAGGGAGAGAGGAAGACCAAGTTCTTTCATCGTGCAGTGGTACACCACAGATACATCAACAAGATAACCTAGCTAGAAGATGCTCAAGGAAACCCCATACGAGAACACAAACTAATCATCTGGGAACTCAATGCCTATTATAAGGAGCTTCTCACAAAAACTAATGAAAACAAGGAGGCTTCCATCCAGAAAATAACTAGACACATACCTAAGTTGGTCACGCAAGAACAAAATGAGGCCTTGATGAGACCTATCACTCAAGAAGAGGTGGACAAGGCAGTCAAGGACATGCCCTTAGGAAAGTCACTAGGCCCTGATGGCTTCACTACAGACTTTTTCCATTATTGTTGGGATTTAATAAAGGAAGAAGTCTGGCAGGTGGTGTAAAAATCTAGAACCTCAGGACAGGTACTCTCATCCCTAAATGCTACCTTTCTCACCCTCATCCAGAAAGAGGAAAGAGTCACCCACCCAAAGCAGTACAAGCTGATTGCCCTTTGCAATGTCATCTACAAAATCATAACCAAGGTATTAGCCATGTGCCTAAAGCCAATTCTTCATTTTTTCATATCTAAATAACAAACTGACTACGTGGAAGGACGACAAATCATGGACAACGTCATTCTCTCTCACGAGGTGATTAATTCTTTAAAGATGACCAGAACCCCAGGTATGCTCATCAAGCTCGACCTTTCAAAATCCTTAGATAGATTGAGCTGGCGGTACCTTCACTCTATACTTGAATCCTTTGGGTTTGACAATTTTTGGGTGAACTGGATCCTCAAGCTAATCTCTTCAGCCTTCTTTTCTATTCTAGTCAATGGCATCCCTTCTTCATCTTTCTCCCCAACTAGAGGCATCCAACAAGGGGATCCTCTATCTCCCTTCCTCTTTGTACTCATGGCGAAAGGACTGGGTCGTTACATAAAAGTGGCAATCAGGGAAGGCTCCCTGTAGTGAGTGGGAAATACTTCTTACGGACTTAGCATTTAAGGGCTCTAATTATGCATGCAGAAAATGACCATTTAAAGGCCTCTACTTTTTCCTATTCTCCCAAAATAAAACCCCACATTCATGCAATACAAAGGTGCAAACAAGATCAGGTAACTCTACCTTAAATCCTTCGTTTGATGTTGATCCCTTCGCTTTCACTTTCTCCTCGACTGCAAGCCTCCTCCCAAAGATGACCTGCATTCACACATGGAAAAATAGAGAGCTGCAAACATGCATTTCATATACTAATTGTTGGGTTAGATGTGACAATATCATAAAATAAATATACAATTTGAACACATGATATGGTGGGATGAAAAAATTATTCATTTTTGTATTAATCTTCACAAGAGTAAACTTACAATGTGTGGCTGACACTGCTCCTCAAACTTGGTCCTGGGCTCCTCTTCACAATGCATCAACTACTCAACCTCACAATACAATTGCAGGAAATTGGGGCAAAGGGGGGATAAATTTGGGCAGAGTTTCTATACTCTTCTTCTTCTTTTTAAAATGGGGCCCCTACCCCTTCTTTTATAGGTAGTTACCTAGTTGAATGACTGGCCATAGGCAGTCAAATCGTTTTAGCAATTTCCTAAAACTCTGTTTCTCATCTACAACTTTCCATTGTTCATGATTTTTCCAGTATACGAGGGTTGTAGAAGGCCTGAATGCATATGGATGTGTGCATACGTGGGCTGTAGAAGGCCAGGGTGCGTGTGGCTCAAAAAAGAGGGATTTTTAGAAGAGCTTGGTTCAATAAATTGGCAAATAGTAAGGCTTGAGGCTAGGTATGCGGGCTGGCTGCAAATTAGGCTTATAACAGATGCCCCCTAAAGTGTGAGGTTAGAAGAGCATCTTATGGCCGAAATACTTTACCACTATTTATCAACGTGCCAAGTGAGTGAGCCTAGGGACCAATATTCAGGGACTTCCATCTACAAAATAACATTTTGTCTCTCTGAGGCGGGTATACCCATGCTCAGGATAAAAAACTAAAATCATGGTTGCCAATCAAACACACTACAGATCCATGTCATATAACTATATAAAGTGTATCCACGAGCAATACACAACGGATCTACATCTCAAAATCAAAAGATATACATGTATAGTATCCATATTCAAGAAGCTAAGTGTCATATGATGGCTAGAGATGATGCTTTCAGAGCTCGGGCAACAACTTCAAGATATTCAAAACTCGAGTAAGAGTGTAATGTGAGTGTACGACTTCATTACCCAGAGGTCTTCGACAATTCTTCGTGAATAGACAAGAGGATCTCGATGATCAGGCAGACAACTTCATTGATTTTGAACAAGGATTTGATTGATATTTTAGGATGGCTGAGCATGAGGACAAGAGACAAATTGCAGAAAGGCTGACACGAGCTTGGTAAAAACTTCCCTTGGACAGTAGCATGACAAATGATGAGACTCAGGAAGCATGATATTGACATAAGTTGACGATGCAGGAGGCAACACCAACTCTCCATATGTTTGGAAGCATAACCAAACAAAGGAGGACACAACTCTATGAGTAAAACTTCCTAAGGTCATACTGTATCCCATATCTTTGACGAACAAATGGAAAGATGTGCTTTGTCCAAGGGCGACTCATTGTGCTTCCAACAAAAAAAGAAAAATACTTTTCCCTTCCTCTTTTTGGGGTATATTTGATTTTTTTGTCTTTTTCAATAATTTTGGAAAGCTTGAAAAAGAATAAAAGAATGTTATGTTGCAAAGGAGGAACTAGTGTCGCTAACATACTAGTTCCAGGTGTAAGGAACATACTGATTCTCGGAGCAAGGGGACATATGCAGAAAGGGGACACTCGGAAAAAACCTCCATGGGTCAAGGTGTCAAGTCGCAGGGGAAAAGGGCTACAAGGCTTGCGTATAAGGCATGCTTTATATGGTTCAGTTGAGAGCAACATGGAGCTGACATTAGGCCAAATATGTAGGAATGCAAGTATGATTAACAAGACACAATGATAACATCCTTCGATATATTTTTAACGATCCCAAAGAAGGCAGGCTCGATGGTTTTTCATATATAGAGAGTCTAAAAAAACATAAAAGGAGACTCTACTGGGCTACCTTTTTTGAACATAGTCTAGTCGGCTTGAAAAAGGGGTAAAATAGAACCAACCAGACCTCTATTCAAAACCATTTAATGAGTGTGATAAAGATAAGATCACTCAACGATTTTTTCATTTTTAAGGATTCTGAAAAAATCTTAACTATGGACTCCGTCAGGAATGTTCTTCTGGAAGTGTGAAAGAATAAGGTCACTCGACGGTCTTTTCAATTTTAGGGAGTCTGAAAAGAGATTAACTATGGACTCCATGGGAGTTCCTTTTTCGTAAATTTAGTCCCTCATGCCCGAAAAAGGGTTAAATCATACCCGAGAATACTCTTCTAGGGAACCAAAGCTCCTAGAGTATACCTTTGTTCATACAGTTGACCATCCAGACCGAAAAAGGGGTAAACTATCGTCACACAAACGTGCCTTCAAATTTCAGTTTAACGAGCGGGAAAGACAACAAGATCGCTCAACAATATTTTCATGTTTTAAAGGGTCTAAAAAGGGATTAAAAGAAGAGCTATGGGGGCTACGACTCATGTAGGAAATTGGTTTAGGTAGAGCCCGCTGCTAGGCTCAGACCAAGTGTCTCTTCGATAGTCAACTTGGGAAGTCTCCCAAAAGGGAAGAAAACACAAACCAAGGTGTAAGTCCTCCCGCGGTATAGAAATCGTAGTCATGGCTTCAAGGATAGCCTCATCTAAAGGTAATTCAAAATATGAGAAATCACGCAAACGAGGGTCAACAGTCCCAAAGGGTGAAGTAAACCGACCATACTCCATATGCCGATGGAGGTTCTGGCCAGGACTGGCAGAGTCTATCAACGAAGAGTCACAAGCATGAGGGCTTGAGGATATACAAACAATGAGATCAGACTCAGAAGGATACTCAAGCCCACTTGGATCAAGAGGGGGAAGCAAGGGCTCCCATGCCCCCATTGGATAAACCAATGGATCAATTGTTGATTCCAAGTCTTGAGAAGGAAAACATGATTGCACAGGTTCCTGCTCAAAAGAAATTGAACATCAAGGAAAATATGCCACATAATTAACCCGTGGCGGGGTAGAGTCTACCCAAACACTAGGAACATATAAAGGGGTAGTCTTAACTAACGTCGAATTAGGGTGGTGATTATTAGATTTCAGCTGGTCGATAGTGAAAATGATTCCATTGTGAGTGAAATGCATCACCCGGAAGAGTGTAGACACCACAACGTTCATAGCATATACATAATCATGCCCGAGAAGCATATTGAAATCTAACAGGCCTTGCACCACTATAACGTCAACAAGGACAATCTTCCCACCTAAAGAGATAGGTAACTAAGGAAGAACCCCCAAATATTCACTAGTACGTCTATCAAAAGCCAACAATTCATGCAAAGAAGACACAAGCTCGGGAGATCCCAAGACTTTCCAAACCGAGGAGGATAAAATACTTGCAGAGGCTCCTTCATCCACAATACATCAGTAAATGTTTGTTGAATTAACTTCAACCCTTATTTGAAAGGGTGCGGAGGAAGGAAGACGAGGCTCAATAAGGTCATTCCAATCAAAGGAAACCATCCTAGGGCTTGGAGGGGGTGTGCTTGGAATGAGTGGAATGCTCCCTTGTTAGGAAAATACTGAACCGGAAATGCTAAGAACATAGTCGGTAGACACATCACTCCCCAAAAGAAGAGTGGGATCATCCGATGACTGCATCGGCATGACCACTTTTGCAACCAATGGATGAATAGGTTGCGAGACTACATGGTCTAAAGGCACCTCACCCCTCAAAAGAGGAGTGGGATCATCCGATGACTGCATCGACATGACCACTTTCTCAACCAATGGCTGAATAGGTTGAGAGACTACAAGGTCTAAACACACCTCACCCTTCAAAAGAGGAGTGGGATCGGCCGATGACTGCATCGGTGAGATCACTTTCTCAACCAATGGATGAATAGGCTGAGAGACTTGAGAAGACTCAGAATTAGAAGAGCTTGTAGACAGGGACCACAATCTTTGTACCTATGGAATGTCAGGGCATAGATGAGTAAGGTGATTTCCCTTGCAAAGCTTACAAGGGAACTTAGGTTTACGTCCTATCCATCTAGGCTTCTCAACATAATCAATGCCCCCAACATGACTAGCAGTGGATGGTTGCACATCTCCAACATGACTCGCAGAGGTTGGTGATTTCTTCTTCCTATTCTTCTTCTTTCTACTTCGTTTAGGCTTCTGGTTACTAGTACCTGTACTTTCACTAGAGGCGGGAGAAGGAGGAGGAGAAGACTTTGTTGACGAAGAAACATCAACAGGGTGCTCATGACTTAAGGTGCTTAACTAAGAAGCATCAAGAGCGTTTGGGACATTTTGAATGGTACCCAACCAAACCGGTAGTCCCACATTCAACCCAAGAATGTACAAAGTGGCCATCAAAGGGACACCAACCTTTCCGAAGAAGGGAAAATCACAAGAATCCCCTTGCGAAGGGGTTCCTTGGTTGGTATGGTCGGGAAATTTAGCCATGAATATATTATGAACAAGTTCTCCCCTTGCGGGATCGTTCAAATCTCTAAAAGTCTCACACACTGACTATGGTAGAACAATGTTATCAAAACAACACCTATAAAGAGGCAGCTCCACGTTCTTAACCGGAAGACCCAAAATTCCTCACGACCAGCGGAGTATGCGGTCTACCACCCTAGATCAGAGACCCAAAGCCACAACTGACTAACTCACTATGGAAAACTAGGGAGCATAGAGCACACACTAAAACTTCCTAAAGGAAAATCAAGAAAACAACTAACTAGTTGGAAGAACAGTTACACCAACCAACACTAGAGCAACTTACCGGTGCAAGTGCAACTCGAATACGGAAGCACCCTATGGGTATACTTTTCAAAGCATGGCCCGATGTCTGCCCTAAGTACTATGGTATACCCCCGCGGTCACCTGTGTAAGTCCCGAAAATAAAGGCAACTAGGTTTCCATCTTGTGAACAATCACCAGGCGGGTATAGTCGACAGTCGAGTGGACCGCAATGAGCAGGGTATCAAGCCTGAAACCTATCAAGGGTATCGAAAGAAAGTGTTCCAGAATACGATTGAGGACCTCGAATAGATTCGAGACCCATGAAGATCCGTGGCAAATGAGATCAACGAAATCCCAAGACAAGTCCTCTATATGCGCTCCCCACTATGCTTGGTCTGGATTTGGAGGGGTTATCTTTGCTACCTTTCCGCACGCGACCTCGTGTTTAGCCCTTTTGTTAGAGGGGGGTCCCGGATAATTTCCATGTTACTGGACTCCTACAGTCCTTAGCACAAACTCGTATGTTTGTTTTAACGGCCTTTAAGAGTTTCCTCTCCAACCTAATTCAAGGCCCTAACCCTAAACTAGTTGATGGACCCAACAAACATAAAAGTTTAGTTATTTTTAATTAGCATTCTTTTTAAGGCTTGATTTACTCAAAAGGTGTGGTAGTGCAACTGATGTTGTTAAGACTTTTGAAAAAAATTAAAAAATGATAAGAACACTAGCAAACAAGGATTATCTTTCTTATTTTTCTTTTGAAATGCTTTTAAGATGAGAAGAAAACACAACACTATGCTAATTTCTTTTTCTTTTTCAAATAACAATGCAAGGAAAATGCCAAGAAAGAAAGAGAATTAACAAGCTATTTTTTTTATATATATTTTATTCCAATCAAAGCAGAAGTAACAAAATATTCTAAAAGAAATTGATGAATGCATGATTCATGCCCCCCCCGGTCATGGGGGGGAATTTTTTTTTTAAATGCAACTCATTTTTTCTCAAAATTTCAAGCTAAAAATAAGTTAAAAAAGCTAAGAAACAGAAGAAATATTTTAATGAAAAAGCAAGCTATGTTGGAGTCCAACCTAGGCTAAAACTGTTATGACAGAGACTATAATCAGACAAGAAAATCCCTGAAAAAATGACTCTTGACAGGAAAGAGGATGACTACCTCTTTAAAAAAAATTCTAGATAGACACATGATTGTCACTTCAACAGCCAACGTATGCACGTGGGTTGTCGAAGGGTAGGGCATGTATGCATGCATGCAGGACCACTACAGGCCGTGTGTGCCTCTGTTTCTCCTCAATAAAGAAAGACAAGCAACTAAGCTCAGGCAGGGAGTACTGGTATTGAAAACCAGAACCCCTTAAAGGTGCAAAAACTTACTTTGACAAAGAAGAGGCAAGAAAAATTTAGCAAAACAAAGCTAATCCTTAGGTTTTTACCTGACTATGGACTGTTCAATTAGAGACCTAGAAGGACCTAGAAGATCCCTAAGAAGGATCACTTATGTAGGGGAGAGGATGACTGCCTCTTCCTGAGAAGGATTTCCTGGGTTCTCATACACGCATCTAGCACTTCATCAGCAGGCATACATACGCGTGTTGTCCCACTACAGGGCGCGTATGCCTCTTAGGACTCTCAAAAACAGAAAAAAATAGTCTGGTAATAAGAGTAGGGAAGACTGGTCATGAGAACCAGAACCCCTGAACACTCAAACTTCTTGCAGAAACTCAAAAAAGGAACTAAAACCAGTTTCAAAATACCCAATAAAAAATCCCCAAAGAACCCTAGAGACTCCCCAGCGGAGTCACCAATTCTAATGTGAGTGGGAAATCCTGCTTACAGACTTAGCATTTAAGGGCTCTAATCATGCATGCAGAAAATGACCATTTAAAGGCCTGCACTTTTTCCTATTCTCCCAACATAAAACCCCACATTCATGCAATACAAAGGTGTAAAGAAGATCAGGTAACTCTACCTTAAATCCTTCATTTGATGTCGATCCCTTCGCTTTCACTCGCTCCTCGACTGCAAGCCTCCTCCCAAAGCTGACCTGCATTCACACATGGACAAACAGAGAGCTGCAAACATGCATTTCATATACTAATTGCTGGGTTAGATGTGACAATATCATAAAATAAATACACAATTTAAACACATGATATGGTGGGACGAAAAAAGTATTCCTTTTTGTATTAATCTTCACAAGAGTAAACTTACAATGTGTGGCTGACATTGGTCCTCGAACCTTGTCCTAGGCTCCTCTTCACAATGCACCAACTAATCAACCACACAATAAAATTGCAGGAAATTGGGGAAAAGGGGGGATAAATTTGGGCAGTGTTTCTATCCTCTTCTTCTTATTTTTTAAATGGGACCCCTACCCCTTCTTTTATAGGTAGTTACCTAGTTGAATGACTAAACATAGGTAGTCAAACGGTTTTAGAAATTTCCTGAAACTCTGTTTCTCGTCTGCAAATTTCCATTTTTCGTGCTTTTGTTAGTATATGCGGGTTGTAGAAGGCCTGCAAGCATATGGATGTGTGCATGCGCGGGCTGCAGAAGGCCAGAGCATGTGTGGCTCAAAAAAGAGGGCTTTTTAGAAGAGCTTGGCTCAAGAAATTGGAAAATAGTAGGGCCTGAGACCAAGTATGCAGGCTAGGTGAAAATTAGGCTTATAATAGTCCTTGGTTAACCTACCCCTCCACAATATTCAACTTGCACCCTCTCATAGCCAATTTTTAGATGACACCCTACTTATGAACACCCATACGGCGAGCGAAGCTAACAATATCCACTCCATTCTCTCTGATTTTGAGGAAGCTTCAGGCATGGCTCTCAATCTAGACAAATCTAAGCTTTACTTCTTTAACACACCGCTGGCTGTCCAAAATCATATCTCCCACCTCCTTGTCATTCCCAAGATCTCCCTTCCATCCAATTACCTGGGCATACCCCTTATGGGAGAACCATCACGCTTTATCTCTTGGAATAGCCTAATCCTTTCAACCTCCCACAGGTTAAACAACTGGACCTTCGGGCCCCTAAATACCACAACTCGCCTAGTTCTTCTCAAATCTATCCTACAAGACCTACCCACCAATCTCTTCACTTCCCTGGAAGCACTTAAATTAGTCATCACAA
This sequence comes from Picea engelmannii, assembly GCA_009831015.1. Taxonomy (NCBI): domain Eukaryota; kingdom Viridiplantae; phylum Streptophyta; class Pinopsida; order Pinales; family Pinaceae; genus Picea; species Picea engelmannii. Next base: position 425,944 of record ML789098.1, on the reverse strand, counting down.
CAATCAGGGGGCTTCAACAAAATTTCTTATGGCATGGCCATCAACCCAACAAAAAATGGGCTCTGGTAAACTAGGAAAAGATCTACAAGCCCAAACACTCAACAGGCCTTGTCCTTCGGGACCCTAGAAAGCTAAACCAAGTCATGGGAGCAAAAATGTGGTGGTTTTGGCTCCAACACCCCAGGGCACATTGGGCGCAACTCTGGAAACAAAAATATGCCCCAACCACCCGGCATGATCAACTAATTAGACTCAAAAACTTGATACAAGGCTCCAGCATCTGGAACATGGCCTGGGAGAATCGAAATCTAATCCAAAAGTATTCCTTTTGGGAAATCAGAAATGGAGACAACGCCTTAATTTGGCAGGACTCTTGGCAAAAACAAACACCTCTAATCAATCTGGAAGAACTAAGTCTCCTCAGGTTAAATCTCCAATAGGAAGACTTTCGTCGAGTAAAATATCTTTGGATACCAGCGGAACGGGGTGCGACTTGGAGGCAATGGAAAATAGAACATTAGACTCTTCATCTCTCAAATGAGGTGGATTTACAGGCCTGGCAAGCATGTGCATTATATAGAAAAATTCCAATCAGGGAGGGTCTAGACATCCTTAGATCGGGGTACTCCACCTCAGGCAACTTCTCAGTCAAACAAGCTTATAACCTGCAGGGAAGCAATCAACATCAAGATATGGAACGCATATGGAGCACAATCTAGAACTCTAACCTATGGCCCAAAGTCTCCTTCTTTCTCTGGCTGAAAACACAAAACCGCATCCTCACTTGGGACAATCTCAGGAAAAAAATCTTCATAGGCCCCTCGATGTGCACCCCCTGCCAAAAGCAAGAGGAGACCATGGAACACCTCCTTAACATATGCCCTTATAGCCAAGGAATCTGGGACCAGGGATCCCAATTGATGTGTTGCTCAAATCGTAACAGGGACAATATTCGGGATACTTTAGAGCATTGGGACTCAATCTCTTTCTCTAACCCAATCCTCAAGTGAATTTGGCAGCTTCTCCCGGGCTTCTCCCTCTGGAAAATTTGGAAAGAAATAAATAGAAGGATCTTGCACTCAAAATATTCCCCTCCTGTCATAGTCTAGGGGTAGGTAGTGAAATGCATTTCCGAAACAATCAAGAGTAAGTCTTGGACCCCAAGTGACCTGATCTACAATACATAGGAGGAATGCATCCTTCAAGCTTGGAACCTAGACCTCCTCAACCATGCAACCACAATTGTGGCCAAACATCTCCCCTGCATCCCAAGACATTGATCACCAACCCCCACATGATTTATAAAGATCAACTTCGACAGGGCCTCCAAAGGTAACCCAGGCCCGACAGGCTTTGGGGTTGTTCTCTGGAACTCAAAGGGTGCACTCCTTCACTTGAAAATAGGTTATCTAGGGGAAAACACAAACAATGCAGTGAAACTTTTTAGCCTTCTTAAAGTCCTCAAAATAGCACTGGACCATCACTATCAAAGGATCATCACATAGGGAGACTCTCAGGTCATCATTCTCCTCATCACCTGAATTTTCCATGGAGAACGCCCTACCGATATCTTGCCCAGCTGGCGCATGTCTGGGTTATTAGAGGAATTTGGAGCCTTCCTTTGCCCCAACCTCATGATCATCCCCTCTCATGTTAAAAGGGATGCCAACAAAGTCGTGGAATGCCTTGTAAATGAGGGAGTCAACATTGAAACAGAGCAAATCCATTAGCAGGCTCAAACCTCTGACTTCAACGATATTTCGAAGTGATGCCATGAACTCATGCATAAATATATTCATCCCTTGGATGGGGTGCCATGCAACCTTCCTGAGCCACATGGCATGGAGCCAGCTTGGGCCTTAAATGCATCCGACCGACTCTCATCCCCTTAGAATTTAGGATGGGAGCAGGCTTCAACCACCACCATTCTGCAGCAAGACATGCCCCGTGCACGAGTAGTCTAGCCATGAAAATCATTTACGCAACGAATTTAATGACATTAGACGTCTCGCCGACTCTCTTTCTCTTAGCGACCTCACACTTTGTCCTTCTCCATTTCATTCTTTCCTTGCACCAGAGCTGCAGCAGGAAGCCTTGGATAAATCACCTTGTTGCTCTTTTCAGACCTCACAACAATCTTTCCAGCTTAATGCCTCAAGAACGAGGAAAGCCTCATCAAGGCTCCACATGGTATTCCTACACAGCTTGGAAAAATTTAATTTAGGAAATGGAGAGGGAATTCTCATTGCCCGGACACAAATTCAACACAGCAAAATTGGCTACAATGCCCCTCTGGTCGCAGAAATCCACATGATGACAACAATCATCATGGAGCCTCTAGGTGCAGAAGTCATTGTGGAGGCTCCAGTTGCAGAAGTCATTATGGATCCTCTGGTTGTAGCAATCATCGAGGAGCCTCCCATGACTTATGTTGTAGAGGAAACACCGGAGGAGATCTACCATGAGCCCTCAAATTTGTTCATAGTACCAGAAAACTGGGATCCTCGAAGCAATTTCAGCATGGGTGCTGAAAAACTGGGATCCTCCTCGCATGGTCCCGAGAATTCTTATGGCAGGGAAAATGTGGTGCCTCTAGCAGAAGGATTCACCTGCTATGTGGAAGAGGAGACCCCAACTACAATGGCACCTCAGGAACCAGACACTCAGCGAACCAGGAACGACAACTCAAGCGAGCCAGTGGACGCAGACATGGGGACTCACAGTGCAAAGGCCATGGAGGCAGGTTCAATCCTTACACCACCTCCTATATCCTACATCCAAGCCCCATAGAATGAACTACCAACTCTTCTCCATCTGGACCTGCTCAATTTGGTCTTTGACTTGAGGAACCAGATGGCAGACCGTGCCTATTGTGGCACTCTCATGGCCCGGCGTGTGGACATGATCTTCAATACATATTCCAACGTGCCTCTAGGAAAATGATGTCCCACCTGTCTACAACACTTTGTCATTCCAGCCACCTCAGAGGCCATCTCAGATGTTGGGTAATAGATATGGTTCAGCTCAAAGCTCATAGTCTCTTTTTCACAATTTTTTATGTCGTTCTAGTTATTTTATGTAAGACTTTAAGTACAGTTAGGATCATGACCTAATATCAATCATGGTTTCCTTCGGGCAGGATTGATGGCAATATAGTTATACTTGAACAAGGGTTAACTCTATTTCGGTTTCCGATTACTCGATGAAACAGTGTGCAACCTAGATACACTGCTATTTTTTCTACTTAATATAGAAGGAACCTCTATCTTTTTTACTTAAAAAAAAAAATACATCATCTTTCTTATATAATTGATGAAATGTAAATAAAGAGTTAACCCTTTTCTCAAAAACATATTTGCATCAAAGTTTTCAAAGAATAAACAAACTTGAAATCTTCAAGTATTGTTAGACACCACTAAGTGAGGAGTGGATCAAAGAACTAGAATCACCCAATAACTCTACTCTCTAATGCATCCTTTGGTGCAAAATGGTTATGGTTACATATTCATATTGAACAATCTCCCAACAAGAACCAACAAAAGAACAATTCCAAAAGAGTTGCTTCACTATTTCCAGCTAGACTCCCAACAATAAATAACAAAAGAACAATCCCAAAAGAGGTGCTTCATTATTTCCTACTAAACTCCCAACACGAACTGGCAAAATAACAATCCCAAAAGAGGTGCTTCACTATTTGCATCTAAACTCCTAACAAGAACTAGCAAAAGAAAAATCCCAAAAGAGGTGCTTTGACACTACTTCCATGTAGAGGAAGGAATGGTAAAGCCCATCTGAATGAAAGATAGATATTGACCAATCGTGTCTAGTAGGAAGGAACTCATAAATCACTAGTGTCAAACAACCATAGTTTGTAATTAACTTGAATGGACATCATAATATGCGATCTCGTGATCCACCATCTCTCCATTTCAGTAAACACCCATCTTGATGTAAGAATAGGGTTGAGCTCATGCCATTGATATTGAAGCAAGAAGTACGTGAAACTCCACTCCTAATCACTCGTGAATTCAAGTTTGTATTAATTGCAAATTTATACTACTTGTTTTGAAAGTAGACTAGCTTATACCAATCACTTGTGGGCTTGTGCAAGCTAATAGTGGTCTCTCATGACCCCTTAGTGGCAATGCAATCATTTAAAAACAACAATGTTAACTTGGATGGATTATACAAGGTACTTTTACAATGGATTTGAATATGGTGTAAAAAGATGAAACTTAGGAAATTGGATTAGCTTTCTGAATATACAAATTTTATTCATAAAAATTGTGAATAATTATGTGAAATTTGTTTTTTTTTTCTAACAATGGTATGTTATTTTTCCAATAAAATATAAAGTATATGTCTCCATGCACGTGTTGATTACCTTGACCATGGAATTTCATTCCAAAAACTTGTATAATTGTAGAGAACCCATTGTTCTAGTGTGGTGTATTTTTTGAAAATTTAGAATATTATTTTTATTAAATTATGAAAGTAAATATATCCTTAAAATTACAACACCTTATAATTGTAGAGAACCCATTGTTATACTATGGTGTATTTTTTGAAAAATTATAATATTAATTATATATATATATATATATATATATATATATATATATATATATATATATATATATATATATTAAATTATGAATGTCAATATATAGTTAAAATTAAAACACCTTATGTTCGTGCATCTTTTTTTTAGATCGTAGATATTAGTCTTTTCTAGTGCAACTTATAACTCATTTTGGAAATGGTTAAGCTCACAACATGTTATAGCATAAATAAAAGAAGTATGTATTCTAGGATTTTTATATATGTGAAGACAAAAATAGATTAAAAATAGTAAACAATATTAATTAAAAAAAAAACTATATATTTGGAATCTTCATAGCCGACTCTATCTATGTTTGTAGTTTCATTAACATGTTATTTCTATAGCTTATAGAAAAATAACATAAAAAATAGAAATATGGAGAGGTATTCACAAAAATGGAGTTTTTAAATCTATTTGTAGACTGAACCACTAATTTTTTCATCCTGAAATTAAATCTAAGTCAACCAAGTATGAAAACACATATGCTAAAGTTGTTATTCCCATCCAAAATTTTTTGAATTCTAAAGAATGCACACACACTCTAGGGATGCGCACACACTCCTATTTCCTATTTCTCTCTCTCTCTCTCTCTCTCTCTCTCTCTCTCTCTCTCTCTCTC
>ML789098.1:400279-418885 GCA_009831015.1 Picea engelmannii | reverse complement strand
CTCTTTCTACCCCCTTCCCTCTCTCCCCACCTTTCCTCTCAATATATCTCTACCCCCTCTATTTGTCTCCCTCTCCCTCCCTCTCACACTCTAAAATTATCCCTCTCTACCTCCCATCTCATTCTTTCTCTCTCCCCTCTCACACTATCACACACTCTCTCTTCCCTCCCTCCCACTATCTCTCCTCTCTTTCTCTCCTACATCTACGACCTCTCCCTCTCTCTCTCCTCATTTTTAATCTCACACTCGCTATCTCTCTGCCCCTGTTTCTCTCTCCCTCCCCCCCTCCTCTCTACCCCTCATTCTACCTTTCTCTCTCTCTGCACCCCCTCCCTCCCTCTCTCTCCATATCACTATCTACCTCTCTTATATTCTTGTTTTCTATCTCCCTCCTCTCCCTCATCTCTTTCTCTACAAAATCTCTTTATCTCTCTCTTCATATCATTCTTGACCTCTCTTTTTCTCTTGTTCGATATCTCCCTCCCTCCCCTTATCTCTCTCTCCCCTCCCTCTCTCTCTTGCAACTAACCTTCCCTCTCTTTCTCACTATATCCCCCTCCCTTTCTCTCCTCAAATATCCCCCATTTCTCTCTTTTCATATGTATACCTCCCTTCCCTCTCCCCCCCTTCCTCTCTCACTCTCTATTGGTTTGTTGCATGGTTTGTAAGACCCTAGGATCGGTTTATCTACGACCAACAAAACCCACCAGACATCCTCCCTTTCAACATCACTTGTTTGTGCATATGAAGTCTCACCTGAGGTATCCATAGGGACTGTTAGAACCAAGATTCTGCATTAGTAAGGGAATGGGGAGCAACCATACAATTCATTCTTCCTTATTGTGTATGTTGGCCAACTCTGTTCTTATTCAATATTAACTTACTTAAATATTCAAATACATATTATCAATATATTCCAAATTACTAAATAAACTTGTTACTATCCTAGCCATGATCATTGCGCAAAAGATTCAATCGTAAGATAAAACTAATCTATTATGTATCCAAATATAATTCCATCAACAATCACATAAAAAGACACACGACAAAGGATTTAGCGTGGTTCACCCAACTCTGGGCTACGTCCACAATGACTGGCTTCTTTATTATTATTTCATTTAGTTCTTTATGCTTTCACACTATGGTTACATAGATGTATTATGGACATATTTCTCTTCTCCTATCCTAGCCGCTCGAAAATGAATGCCTATATCTCTCTCTACATCATACCTTACATTATGACATGGATTCTTCTCTATTCCAGACTCATAACAAGAACCAAACATACCTCAACATAAATTAACCCGACAGAACACTCAACACATATCGTATAATTGAACCCCTAATATCCCAACCCATTACATATTTATACACCAAAACTAGGGCTTAAAACCCTACTTGGTTCATACCAAAAACCCATTACATTACATGGCTAATTCAGATAACTTGTTGTTTGGATGCTTTCCTCTACTTTTCCATCTTCATGTTGCTTTTTTGCGTCCTTCCATATTTAGAATGTTGATTTGTCATCTTTCCTTTTCATCTTCTTTCTTCTCTTTCTTTATTCTTCTTTATTCCTCTCCTTGATTTATTATGCTTTATTCTTTTTCTTCTTCTACTTATTGCACATTGTTCCTCTCGATGCATGTCATCTTCACACATCCTCGTCCTTCTTGTTCTTCTCTTCTACACATTTTTTTTGTAATTATTATTTTCTCAAAAGTGTATTCCCAAAATTTCATGTCCAATAGGCCCCCAACACTCACATGTGGCTTGTCTTAAGCCACTCAGGACTGTTTCCTTTTCTTCCATGTCGTGAAATTTTTTTGGGAGGTTTCCTTTGCTACATACACTTATTTTATGATCTCTACCACTTTCTGTGTGATCTCCTTGGCCCCATGTGTAGTCAAAACAATAATTTTTTCCTCTGCTTCACATGTTGCCTATTTGACCTTTCCCTACACAGTGGCCATCTCCCCTATTACCCTTACCTATTTTTCCCACAGTGGTCCCAATCATTGTTGAAGGATATTTTGTTGATCCCTCATTCTCTCCACTTCTATATATTCCTTTCATTGATAAAAAATGGTTTACATATGCTAGTGTATCCACCCTTTATGTTTCCTGGTGTGCCTATTCTTGCGCTTCTCTTAGCTTGTTCTCTATGGCCTTCATCTTCGAGTCTTTTATTAATTTTTTCCACACTTGAGCGCTCTCTTCACAGAGTTTTGTGCATTCTCCCTCTATCCTCTTAATGTTGGAAACTATTGTCATTTCCCTTCTTTCTCTAACTTCACACACCTCTAGTGGTGTTCCTAGCATGTTCCTCAACTATAAGTCCTTAATCTTCTCCCTAAAACCCTTAATGACTTCACCAATATTTGACACTTGTTCCTCCATAGTAGATTCAACTACTATGGGAACTTCTGGAATTTCCTTATATAGTTGTTGGACTGTTTCTCGGATTTTATGCGCAATGGATTAAACTTCATCCTTCTCCCTAAGGTATTTTCTGACCCTTTCCTTAGCTTATGTTGTATCCTTTAGTACCTCCTTGAACTGGCCTTCAACCTCATTCTTTTGTTACAACACAGTGTCATATTACTACTGTAATTGGAACCTTTCATCCATCACTCTAGTGATCTTCTGCTGCGCTTTCTCTCTTCTATTCTGCATTTCTTGTAATATTCCTACCTGCAAATCATGTAGTCTCTACATGGACAACCATGATAAGACTAGGTTCATATGTCCTAGTGTCTTTACCTATTAATGCAACTCAGTCGTTGAAAGTTCTAGTGCATTTGTTTCAATCTAGATTATCCTATGACCAATTGATAATGGGGGCACAAATGGTTGCACTCTTTGATCTTCATTTCCCAGAATCGTAGATTGTCTATCCTCATCCCCATGATCCTTTGTGATGCTTGTTGTTTCCAACATCTGTTGGAGTACTACCAACTAATCCTGCACTTCTTTATTTTGTTATTCTTTCTTCCTTGATGCTTTATACCATGTCTCTTATGTGGCATCCCTTACCTGGTATCCAATTCTGTCTATATCATCATTAGTTAATATACAGAATGGGGTCTCTCTATGCGCCTTGGTATTCCCCCCCCTGTTGGTCCTTTTCCCTTGTCTTTCTGCTTGACTCCTATCTATTGTGATTATGTCGTGGATGATCCAGGCATGTCTCCTGCACCATTCACCTAATCCTTTCCTTTCTCATAATCTTGGTCCTCGTCACTTTTATATTTGTTTCCTCCTCTTCTTATTGCCCTGTATTTTCTGTTGGGTTCTTTCAATCCTCTTCCCAGTCATTGACTATCAAGCTCACGTCCTTTGTTGTCAACCTGTAACTCATTGGAAAACATTGGCACGTTGGATCCTTCTTGTCCTACAAATACATATGGTGCATGTCGTCTCTAAATCATGCAATATCTATGTATGCTGCTATAGTTTCTAATGATGTGCGTGGTGTGTGGACAACTAAATAGGTGATATTTTGCAAGTAGACAAAAAATGTGAAATTATTGTCATTTTTCCTTCTTTTAATTGTAGTGTGCCATAAATTGTCATACCTTGCAGCTAAATTGTTGCTACCTAATGTGCGCATGCATTGGTAATACCCTGGTTCTTTCCACCCGACTAGCGCAATCAAGATTATCAACCATATGTAATGGAATTTAGTTCCCTTTTCCCGGGCCTCAGTGAAATCCTGTAAAAATAGGTTCACCAAGAAAGTGGCCCATTTCATCTGAACCACTTCCACACACTTCTCTGTGACTACAATAAATTCCACTAACACCTCATATTTGCGACATTTCCACATAATCTTGTAGGCCAGTACATGCATCACAAAACTTACATTTTGTCATTGATGATTTTAACATCTAGACCCCTCTTTCCTCTAAATGTCTGGAATTTCTCTTTCATTGACTCAGAGAGGGTTCACTCTCCCTCCATGTTTAACAATAGGCCTAGATCCTCTCTGGCTTTTGGAATACCTATAATACACGCATTAGCATAGTATTGATTGATAATAGGGGATTAAGCAAGAGTGTCCCCCTATGAAAAAAAATTAGTAACACCTTGACACATGTATCAATTTATGTACTCTTCCAAAAATGTAGAATCTCCAGAAAGTTTAATATTCCTACCTTCTCTAACCCTGACGCCCATTCCTATGTCTCTAGCAGGATTACTCATGTGCCTGGGATACTCCGAGTGCACAAGTATTTCTCCATGTCTAACTAAGGGAATTTATGTGCATCAGTGATATCATGGTCCATAAACTTTAGGATGGAAATATTCCCCAACATTTCTCCTTCACTTCTTACTCCCACCAAAACTGGTGCTACTGGATGCATGCAATTCCTATTGACTGGTACTTGTATCGGTGGCATGCCATCCATCCTCGGTGGTAGGTAGTCTCTGTGGAAACTCACATGTGGCACTGAAGTCGAAGCTCTAGATACTTCCTCTACCTCTGGTGTTTTCTCTGGTCATCTTGATTGTTTTTGCGTTGCTGCAGATGGTCCTCCAACCTTAGGTAGTTCCATTCTCTTGTGATGGATTCCTAGACTAGCTCGAAGTTTGTTTGTGGGTATTTGTATCTTGTCATTATTATTCTCAAATTCTCTCTGGTTTTCTTTTTTTTCTCCCTCTTGCATGCAACAATGAATTAGAATTGACAATTTCCTATTTTTTTTGTGCCTTTGTGCCAACTGGACATTTCTAATCTAGCCTTAACGACCTTGTCCAATCCACCACCTTGGTTGATGAGTTGTTAAGTAAATTCTCCTTTATTACCAAATCCTTTGTGTGGTTTTTATCTCGTACTACCAATCTGTCGTTATTTCTCACGGATTTTACCATTTAATATTATACAACGCTTTAATTACCTATCACTCCCACTTCATAGTCGTTGTTTCATGCTTTAATTCTTTTAACTGTCTTGTCCTTGCCAAATTGCCCAATGGTTCTTGTTGTTTTATCCATGTGCTTTGCAGTCTGTCTCATTTGTGTATTGTCTTCAAAATTAGCACAATTGTCTTATGATGTGTGAAAACCATTCCTTCTGTGCAAGTTATTATGCCTTGGTACTCAAACACTCTTTTTCGTTTTACTATATCTACTTTTTATTTGATTTTCTTCATTTTTCTACTTTTTATTTTTTTTTCCTTACTTTCCTTGGTATTATGGTACATCTAATATAATACATTTGTTCTGGCACAACCCATATTACTCCACAAACTGTCAGTTGTCTCTATAGAGTTCCAATCGACTTCCATTCACCATTCCTTCGAGGAATTTTCCATTCAGGGTTTCTAATTGTGCAACACTTGTCTCTGTTACCTACTGAATTACATAGTGTTAGGTATGTGTTATATTATTTTCACGAATAGAGCTAGTTTCTATGTTGCTTCGGTCATGCAGAGAGCCCCTCTATGTGGGGTTTGGGGGGAAGTGTCCCCAGAAAAAAAAATTCCTTGGTTTTTGTGTCCATTTCTAGGTGGCCCTCAGTTTTCATGTCCATTTTTGGGTGGTTTTTCGGCACATGTTTTTTCACCGATGGTTTTATATTTCTGTTTAAGGAATTAGTGTTGTTGACTAGTCCAGGTCATTGGATTAGGGTTTTGGATGTCGTTGGCTCCTATATGTATATTGTATTGTAAACAATGTATGTGATGAATGAATATAGAATATGTTGGTTTTCTTAGTTTGGATTTCCAAGAGAAAAATCTTTGTGTAATGTGTTTATTTTCCATTACATATTTTATGTTCTTTTATTGAAAATCTATTTGCAGTAAATAATTATACAAGGTTAAAATCTACACATAGGGTCCTAACCAGTGCATTCTAAACTTTCCCGGATGCTGCATGAACTTACTGTCATAAAGTAATACCAAATATCCCACTTGAAATGTTTTTTGCTTAATGTGTCAATCATTTCAAGCCTTCTCTCTTTCTTTCTGAACTTGTTGATGGAAACATGTGACAAACTAGTCTTCTTCAAGTTGTACCAACTATGATAGTCTCTCCTCTACTACGCCAGAGTCTAATAACTTAGTGATTGTTGCAATGCGCAAGCTCGACATAATAAAATCCATAGGCATTAAAACTTCTTTTCCATAGACCAACCTAGAAGGTGTTTTCCATGTCAACTTCTTACTCATAGTCCTGTAAGTCCATAACACTGCAGGAACTCTTAAATCCAAATCATCTCTCACTGCATTGCAAATTTTTGTCAAGGAATTTTCCAAGATCTTATTGAAAGCTTCCACTGTTCTATTGGCCCAAGGATGATATGGGGTACTCTTTTGATGATGAATATGGAAATCCTCAGTCAATGATGCAATTTTCTTATTTAGAAAGTGTGTGCCCTGGTCACTCCGTAATATGCACAGACATCCAAACCTTGTTACTACATTCTCAAACAGAAACCGCGCAACAGTCTCCGCAGTACAATCTGTAACTAGTGATGCTTTTCCCATCTTTTCAAATACTTTGTCGCAATGATTAAGTAAATTTCCCTTGATCTTCTTGCTTGTGGTTTGATTGGCCTCACAAAGCATATGGACCATTTCTCAAATTCGTGCAACATAACCTCTGGATTCAAAGGCATTTCGTCCCTCTTGGATGACTTTCCCACTCTTTTCCATACATCACATGACTGAAAATACTCCTTCGCATCTTTGTGAAGTGTAGGACACTAAATCCCTATGCACAAAATATTTTGTGCAGTTTCTCTCCCTCCATAATTTCCTCTTGAAATTCCATAATGCACTTCTTCAAGTGTCATCGATCTTTCGTGTTCTAGCACACAACGCCTCAATATTCCATCTGCACCCAACTTGTAAATATTCCCTGCAATCAACTGATATTTTTTTTATTTCACTACCAATTGCTTATTCTACACAACCGTCATATCTGAGGGAGCCATACTTGTACTTAGAAATTGTATGATGTCTGAGAAGTAATCATCCACCATATTTACTACAAATAGTTGCGCATCTAGGAAGTTGTCATCTAAATTTCCTGCATCTTTACCAGACAATATGTGCAATAGATGATCTGGTCCCGCATTCATCTTCTATGGTTTCACTACAACCTCAAATTCATATTCTTGAAATAATAATAGTCATCTGCATATTCCCCCCCCCAACAATGTCTTGTTGAATAAATATTTTAATGCATAATGGTCTCTATACATCTTAAAGTGAGACCCCAATAAGTAATGCATGAATTTTTGTAGTGCATAGACCATTCCAAACCCTTCTTGTTATGTGGTCATATAGTTCTTCTCTGCTATATACAACTTCCTTCTTGCAAAAAAAATCATGTGGTTTATGTCTCCCTCCTCTGGTTGGGATAATATTGTGCCCAATGCTATGGATGAGGCATATACATGTACATGGAACTCCTTGTTCAAGTATGGAAAAAATAAAATTGGTGTGTTCACAAGTGTTTTCTTTAAGGTGTCCAACCCCTTATGACAATCCTCGTTCTATTGAAAATTTTCTTCCATATTCAATAAGTTTTTCGTCAATGTTGTGATCTACACATATCCTTTGATAAATTTCCTATAATAACCTATATGACCCAAAGTTTCCCTCAGTTTTTTCATTGATGTAGTAAGTTCTAACTCCAGAATTACCACAATTTTGGATGGATATACTAATAGTCCCTATTTTCACACTATATGTCCCAACAAAATTCCAAGCGGTGTGCAAAAAATACACTTGTTCATGTTCAATGAAATATGGCACTATCTGCACCGATCCAACATTATCCTGAGGACTTCTATATGATCCTTCAATAGAATGAACACATTCCAATCATCCAAGTAGACTTCTAGGAACTTATGGATGAACTCCTTGAATGTTGCAACTACTACTATGGAAAAAACTGTAGGGGCATTCCTCAATCCGAATGGCATAATTGTATACTGATAACTCCCCCACTCAGTCACAAAAGTGTTCTTGTGTTGATCCTCCTATGCAATTATTATCTAATGGTACCCTGAGAATCCATCTGTAAAAGAATAAGTTTCTTTGCCTCCTACATTCTCCAGTACCTCATCCATGAATGGTGTTGGGAATGGGTCATGTAAGCATGTGTCATTCAACTTCCTTAGATCCATGCAGATCCTAATCCATCCTATATTCTTGTCTTGCAACACCATTGGCTTGATACACTCAAATTATTCTACCATTTCAATGATTCCTACGTTCAACATCCTATCTATTTCATCCCTCACTTTCTCCTTATACTTTGGATTTAACCTATAAGGCCTTTGTCGCACTTGCTTAGATCTTGGTTTCAGTGGGATATTTAGTTTTCCTAAGTCTCCTGTTGTTCCCTTCATCTCTTAAAATGGAGTTGGGAATAAGTCCTAATATTCTCGCAGTAATTTTTCAATCTTAACAACTGTCTCATCACTCCAATAATCTCCTATCTATGGAAATTTGGGATTCTCTTTCATCCTAATGTTTAACTTCTGTGTCTTTATAGGTTGTGTATATGTGGTGCATTCAATATCTGACCATTCTACTACTCATTCTCCTTCTTTCTTGGTACTTGTACATTTTTGGGATCCTCTTCATCATGGTCTTCCGTGGCTACATTATAGCATTCCAATAGCTCATGGAAAGGCATAGATGCTTTGTGCACACTGCACACTGGCACCACCTCCATCACCCCTTCTTATGATAATATCTTCATTTGAATAGTCTGTAGCACTGCATATATTGATGGAGATTCATCTTCAAAATCAAATGTGATTTTTAACCTATGGACCAGTTCTTCCCATCTTGTTGTCTCCCTACGCATTTCCAATTACAAATACCATTTATTTGGAATTGTGTCCAGTGTATGTATAAATTTGTGTGTCCATTATGTTTGTGGTACTGAAATCCATAAATCCTTGCACTGTTCAACATGATCCGTTGGATCAATATCTCATGTGTACTTCTGCAAAAACTTGTCTTCCTCACTGCCAAACCTTATTTACATTAGTCTGCTCCACTGTGACCAATATTTCATTCCCTCTCTGTGTGCAACCCACCATTTGGTTGGAGTCACTTTCGGGACAACATCTAGTGCTAATAGCCTTTGTTTTTCAGATACCTGCAACTCAAATGACTTTAAAACCATGTTTATATCAATTAATCCATCATACATGGGTGGATCACGTAGCTGTGTTCCAATCCAGCACAAGGATCAGTTTATACATTCACATCATCTAGTGGAGACTTCATTCATTCTCTATTTCCAATGCTACAAAACTTCTTCCGAGTTTGATGCACACAAACTGATACTTCACCAACTGAGCGCACCATCTGTTGTCAGGTTGACATAATCGTCCATCCAAGATGTCATGTTGTATAAGTTTTCAATGTCATTTCCTCTAGTCGGCTCTATGTATCTCTTTCCCTTCGATGGGTTCAAGGGTGTAGTAACTTTCAAATCTCCAACTTCAAATATCATCTCCCTCCTCTTTGATTTGATGATTGCTTGGTTATCAAAATCCCATTCCAGTCCCATCAGTGGTGGATAGGGTTGATTGTCATTCATGATCTCAATTACTTCAAAGTCTTCCATGTTGCACACCCAACTATGTTCATGGGTACTCCTATCAAACGATGAATTGGTACTATTTTGGGTTGATTCGTGAGCCTTAGCTAAAAAAGAGACCATACTAACTTGGTTTTTACCATAATCTCCCATGTTTTCTTAGATTAAAATTTCACATCGGACCCTAATTCCAAAATAACATTAACCAACTCATACTCTCCAATCTATGCATTGGATGTGAATTCTCCATTGGCCCTCTTCATGCACAGTACCTAGTTTACCATCCTTTGTGTGATGGGAGTTTCCCTTCCTCGTGTGCAATGAAAAATCATGTTGTATAGTGTACTAAGTGTAGTTTCATCCTTCATTATATCTACACAAATTTTCAGGAATTATGTTTGCATGTTTACCTTTCCATTCGGTTTCTCTAGCACAACCTGATCTTCTACTTGATGAGCAACTGATGCTGATGTGCCCTTATCCAATCTGAGCACTTTTATTCTTCCTCTCTGATATTTATCCTTTTCTTGCAGGGGATCAATTGTTGGCATAGGAATTGTTGACTTCCTTACCCACTGCTCAGTCTACTTTCCTTCATTCTTCATATCAACCATTGTTCTAGCTCCTCTGCGCATAACAAATTCTATTCTAGCTCCTTCATTACGTGTTTCGACTGATATTTTCTGTACATTTTGGTTTGGATTCAGGTTCTAGTTTCCTCTGGCCTACTCTAATGATCCAATTCTCTCTAGTATGTGCACATTGTACATGGATTCAGACAATCATGGGACACGTTTCCGGGTTGATGACAATTATAACATATAATCGGTCCTCTTCCTCCTCTACCAAAATTTCCTCTACCTCGGCCTCTGCCAAAGTTTCCTTTATTCTCTGGATTGAAGCCTCTTTGATTATTATATTGCAAACCACCCATTTCTGATGCAACATTCTCCTTCTAATTCTTGTACATATCTGATGTGCCTTCCCTCATTAAGTCGAATGCACAAAAATACTTCTCTTCATGTCCCACTAATTTGCAAAGATTGCAGAACAAGTTCCTTGGGGTACTCCGATACTTCTATAGTAATGGATACTACATAGGGTGATGGCCCCATTTCTTACATATCTCGCAATAGCCTCCTCCCAGTAATGGATTTGGTGCTCCCATCGCCAAGTACTGCGCGAATGATGGGGATTCTTCCTTGTGATGGCCTTCAGTCCTACATTTGGTACACTAGACTTGCTCACATTTATCCTTTCCCTTTGCCAGTTCTTCCAGTTGAATTGTCAATGCATCCAACTACGTCTAAAATTGTGCCATCCCTCCATTGTTTCCTACAGGACATGATTCCAATTTCATTGCAATTTCTAGTGCCTCGGGCTATGATGTAATCATTTTTTTAGGTAGCTAGAGAGGTAGTGGGGGGGGGGCAGAGGGCCCATAGTGATAATAGTGGAGGCCATTCAATGTAAGGTGGACAAGGTCCACTGTATTATTAAATAAGGCCCACTATGGTAGTTAGATATAATAAATGTAAGAGGACTTCTTAGAAGGTTCTACTTCTAGAAGATTCCTCCTCTAGAATGTTCTTAGGTGATGGTAGCACTATATAAAGGGGTTCAAGCAATGTAATGGGATATGAAGAGAATTGTTTTATTGTAAGTTGTATCTAAATAGGAGGATTACCCCTCAAAGAGGCAAGTGAACATGAGAGGATCCCTTCCATAATAGGATCCATTGCATGGTGTTTCCCTACCTCAAGGGTTTTGATATAATAAAGTGGTGGTTTTCTATATTGTTTCATATATCTTGTGTGGTGATTATATTCATATATCTTTGGTATTATTGTGGTATTTTGTATTCAGTTCTATGGATCCTAACAATTGGTATTAGAGCACTTTCCTTGGCCAAAGAAGGGAAGATTTTTTTTCTCTTTTTGCAGAAATGTTCTAGGGAAGAAAAAGAGGGTGATGCACTTCATGTTCATATCTGAAGCTTTACAAGATGAATTTGGAAAAAACTATTGGGCATTTGAATTTCTCTCGAAAAATACCCAATTTCAAAAAAAAAAATCATCCGAAGTGGAGTCCGGGAAGTGAAGTTATGAGCATTTTAAATTCAACAATTTTTCGAGGTTTTTTTGGAAAAAGCCGCGATTTTCTGTCGTAATTTATTGTTCTATTTTTTGGGTTTTTTTTTTATGGTGGTAGGATTGCAGAGTTCATAAATTTTCATAGGGTGATCAAATGGTTATTTCCTCTCAAACCCTCAAATAAATTCTACAAATTATTGAGGAATTCAAATCTCAATTGTATGACACGTTGTGGCACGTTGCATGACAGATTGCATGACCTTGCAGATGGTATCAATGATATTTTTCATAGTATTCAAGATTTATTGGATAGCATGCAGGAGAGATTTCTTATCGCGGACATCATAGATGAATATACTCAAGAAATATATTCTTGGTATGATTTTGAGGCAGATTGTGATGATTGGTATATGATTAGTTGTCATTTTTGGGATGACAACCACTTCCATCTTTTATTTGATGACTCTACTCTACCTTCTGTAGAGAACATCAATGTGACACATCATGAGCTAGTTATGACTACTAGTGTCCAACATGCATTTTCTACAATGGTATTGTTCCTTCCAGATTCACTTGGACCATTTCAATGACATCTGTAAGCTGTACAATGACAAGCATGAGCCACCTGTTCCGCCACAAGTGGGAAATCAGAACAAGTGGCTCCTAGATGTTCAGAGATTGACACATCATCTTGTATGTTATCGTTGCTTGAACAAAAATGCTTACACAAAATTCTGCAACCTATTATTTCATTATTACAAATGCATAATTTATTTCAAATATTTTCATTATATTTATTTAAAATATCATTATAAAACAATAAAGTTCATTGTTGATATGAAAAAGTTAGTTGTTGCTATCAACCAACTATATCATTGACTTTTATTGTATTTTCATATTATAAGAGTAGTATTATTTATCTTTTTCTAATTGAACAAAATATTGCTTCAAATTTACAAAGATGTTTGAAGTTTATATATGTAAAGTTTCATTTTAAAAATATGTTAAAATTTTGTATATGTATTTTCAATTTTGTTTCTCATTTTCCAATCAAATTTTTGTGGATATTAAAGTTTCAATATTGTGTTAAATATATTCATATAATTATTAGTACAAATTAAATTAATAATTTCTAAATTAACTTTGTTTTGGATTAACCTTCAATTTTATTGAAATAAGATTTTAAATGTACCATTATTTAGATAAATTGTAATCTTTACGCCGAAAGGCGTATAAGTATTGGAGATGGGCACAATTAATGATCTTTTAATCTTAAATTCTAATATGATGGTTATGTTCTTTGCATTTATAAATGCATCCGTTACCTTGTTTACTTTTTAACATTTACCTAATCATATTAACTTTTGGAATTCTTCAAAATTTAATTATCTAGCTCGAATTTCATTATCTGGCTGAGTTTTATTTTAAAATGAGAATTTTTTTATCAGCCGTAACTCTCTTTCGGCGTTCACCAGCCACGAGTTAACGGCTGTGCTAGTAAATATCATTGTTATGTAAAATACTTTTATTCAAGTATATTTGAATATAAAAATAAAAATAAAAAACTAGAAATCTTTTTCTTTTAGTTATATGTTTAGAATTTCAAAAAGAATAATTTTGAATTCAATCACAACAAAACATCTTTGATAAAATTTAATAAATATAGAGAAAAATTAACAATCTAATTTATTTTTATTGATTTTTCACTAATAAAAATAATAGAAATTAAATTTATTAATAATTTAAAGATTTGAAATTAAAAATAAATCTATGTTATTTTAATTGATTATAAATTTATAAAATTTATTACAACTTTTGTAATTATAAAAGTTAAAAAAAAAACTCCAAACTTTTTCTTAGTTAAAGTTTCGCGTTTCAATACAAAGAGCAATTTTAATTCAATACTCGGAAACATCTTTGATAAAATATGGATCCATGTTTTCTCCATTGTCGTTCCATTGTCGTTCTGCAGTTAATTCAGTTATTATTTAAGAAACTTAACCCATCCCACCGTGCGATTTTATGCCTGCTGCATTTTTTTTAATGAACAAATACCATATTTGGCCAAAGTGCTTTTAGTCTTTTGATATAATATGCTACTTTCATATTATTTTATGAGTCGATTTGACTTATGAGTATATCACAATTTGAGACATGCATGTGCAGAAACAGTTCAGCGATAATACGTTCGAAAAATCTAGACATCCTATTACTGTTATGTAGCTTTTTCTTCCTCACGTTTAGTTGCTCGTTTTTCCACTTGAAATTAGATATTAAATCTTTGGTTTGGTTTTGCAGCTTTTTTTCCTGACATGCATTTGCAGAAAAAGTTCGGCAATAATACTATAGAATGAGAGCCCAGAGCTTAAACAGATCCAATTGCATCACATTATCACATCATTCCATGTGTGGTTCTGTGCACATGCTTGAGTAATTTTTCTTTTTAAAAACACAAGTCTGGGCCAAAGTCAATTAGATTGCTTTGATTCGGAGACTACAAATTAAGAAATATATGTAAGTTTGCCTCGAGTCTTTCCCATCAGTGAATTTGATATAGTACGACTCAAGTTATTTTATGAGTAAATTTGACCAATCCATGAATTGTCACTCTAAGGACGTATCAATAATTTTGTTAGTAGTAAGGTCAGCGGAGGCGGCTGGATGGTAAAGTCGTTCTTGCAACTAAGGTCAGTTCTTGTGCTCAAACCCGAGTAAGGACGTGGTCTAGCTGCAAAAATCTTAACTGGGCCAAGCCCGCATACTTTTGCCCCCGGGGGGGGCAGCTCAATTGGCAAGTGCCGTGAAAATGAAGTTCTATGAGGTTTCGAGTTCAACTCCCCCCGACTTACAATGTGTGCCGTGTATGGGACCTCGTGGGCACACCTGGAGGTTATAGTGGTAGCAGTTGGATAACACACGACCACGTGTAACGCGAGCACGTGCCCAACTAGTTGTTGATTCCTCCAGACATAGAAAAAAAAATAAAAAAAAATTGTTAGTAGTTTGTGAGTCACACGAAATGCCAATCAGACAGTCTCACGAAATGCCAATCTGTAAGTGTACATTTACTCAGAAGTCACTCCGGAAAAGAGATATAAATGGAGCGTATTTCTATCTTCTCAAATTAAATTAAGTAGTTGAAAAGTCACTCGTAGTTATGGTAGTGTTTAATGTTGAGTTGGTGTTAGCTTCTTGGGGAAGTCTTTTAGTTAGTCGATAATGCTAGAGGATGCACATAAATGTTGAAGAGAAGTAGTTGATGCATAGAGAAGAAGCAGAGAGGTAGAAAGAACCAGCAAAAGATGAAGAGTTGACAGAAGAAGTCATTAGAGCCAAAACTCATCTCTGTCATTGTATTTTGTATCCGCGCACAACACTGAAGTTTATTAATATCAAGCATTTTGTGTATTGTCAAATTTATGTCTTATTTCTGAGTTTATGTGCTAAGCATAACACTGTGTTATTCCACATTCATAAATCATTTTATTAAGTGTGTGTATTCACAACGCACAACAAACTAAGCAGTCTGTGTACTACATAGTGTTTTTGAGAACTCTGTCGTGTAGCCTGTTTGGTGCATAGTATTCGAAACTGCATTGCACAGAGTAGACTGCGTGCACTGTTGATGCAATGTATCCACCCCTTCAAATTGGTATTAGAGTAGGTTCTATCAAAACAAGTTTAAGAGAAGAAACTCTGTTGAAAGTAAAATATGCCTTCTACCTCAAATCTGCAACCTCCCACTTTTACAGACAAGAATTATGAGATGTGGTCCTTGACCATGAAAGCTTTGTTCTGAGGTCAATATGTATGGAAAATAATCAAGAATCGCTATGTCGAACTAGTAGATTAGGAAACATACAATGCTCTCACATAAGCTAAGAGAAATTTCTTGAAAGATCAAAGAAAGAATGATGGAAAGGCGTTGTTTTACATGCGTCACGCCATACATGAGAGCATACTTCTAAGAGTTGCATCAACAAACCAAGCCAAGGAATCATGGGACATATTGCAAACCTCTTATCAGGGTATGGAGAAAGGAAAGACTGCAAAACTGCATATTCTTAGAAGATCTTTTGAAACCATGTCAATGAAAGATTTAAACACACTAGATTCATTCTACAACTACATTATTGGATAGATAAATTAGATTAAGTCTCATGGTGAAACCATAGAAGATAGAAAAGTTGTTAAGAAGGTACTTAGGAGTCTTCCTCCCAAGTTTGATACCCTTGTTGTGACTCTAGAAGAGAGCAAAGACTTAAGTCCGTTCAGTCTAAATGAACTGCAAGCTTCCATTATCAATCATGAACACAAATTGAATAAATCAAGTATGTCATTAGAGAATTCATTTTTCGCGCAGTCATCTATAAGTCATGGAAGAGGAAGGGGGAGAGCTAACTGTAGAGGCAGAGGAAGAAGTTCTGACAGAAGTGGATGCAATAGAAATATTGGAAATATTGGTGGAAGAGGTCAAAACCCAAGTACCAGCTAGTCAAGTTGTCAAAGAACTCACAAATCAAAGATTCAATTCTATTACTATAAAAAGTATGGACATTGTGCATATGAGTGCAGAAAGAGACAGTATAATCAAAACAAACAAAGTCAAGATCGTTCACACAATGCATATAACCAAACTCACCTTATGTTTATGGTGCATGTTGTAGATGTGTCTAGCACAATATAAATGCCTAATATAGTGTCACCAGTTGAATGCAATGTTTCTCAAGCAAGTCCATGTGACATATGGTACTTAGATTCAGGATGCAGTGACCACATGATAGGAAACATAGAACTGTTTTCTAGTTTGAATGAGTCAGTCCAAACCAAGGTTACACATGGAACATATCTCCAAGTCACTATCTTAGGTAAAGGAAGTATAAACATTTTAACCAGACAAAGAGAACAAAACGTTATTTCTGATGTATATTATGTTTCTGGTCTAAAGCATAATCTGATGAGTACAAGACAGTTGTTACAAAACGGATACAGAATCCACGTGGAAGATAATCAATGTGTGATCATGGATAAATGGCGAAGCAATATTGATATAAAAATGAAGAAGACTTGAAAAACTTGAGAATTATTGCAAGTAAATGTTATGTGTTTAAAGAAAATGGATCAGTTTGCAACACATAAATTAAAGGATTACTCATGCAAATTTACATATAGACAACATCATAATCATTGAACATAAGCACATAAACACAACAATTTGATAAAGGAGTTCACCCCTCTCTTGGGCTACATCTCCTGGTCCAGCTTCCAATGGATCATTATTATTAATTGTTCAAAGTACTCAAAAACATGTCTTACAATGCTCAAACTGACAAACCGACTACTCCAATGGCTTCAGAGCGTCCCAAAACCCCTGTCTGGGCTCTTTCGGCACTTCAATCGGTCGAAAAATGAAGAAGTTAGGCCTCCTGGAAGTCTCCCTCTTCAAGCTTGTTGTCTCTGCATCTACAAAATGCACCCTTGTTGTTTGAACCTGGTTCACACGCAATTTAAAGCGTGAAAACCCAGCACCGGGCGCAATCGCGCCAATGGTGCAAACCGTAGGACGGTTAAGGGCACGCCAGCCCCTAACCGCCTAGGCACCTGGGCGTATGGGTTATAGAACCGCGCACTAAAATAAATGGGGCTCCGTCCATATAACCGTTGGAACCATATTACAACTTTTGGAACCATATTACAACCGTTGAAACCATATTACAAAATGCGCGTGCGCCAATGTATATACCCGTGGTCACATATATATGAAAAGCGCGCAATCAAGGGCTAGGCTAGGCCCGGCCCAGTCGCGGCCCCAACTATACCAACAAGCGGATTTAAATATAACCCAAAACATATATATATATATATATATATCAAGGTATGAGCGGTAGCCTGATTGGTTATCGGAGTTTGTATAAGTGTTTGTGCGATGGGGAGGTCCGGGGGTTGAACCCCACAGACTCCATACATTTTACAAACAACAATAATAACCACTACCCAAACAACAAGTGACACGTGGTGCCCATGGATTGGGCCACGTGTCCTCATACCATTTGCCACCAAAGGACACGTGTCACTTCCTGATTCGACAACTGTCAACCAACCAGATGTTTCCATGTCATCTGTACGATCTGTACGGTCCTGCCACGTCAGACTGTACGAACTATACAGTCAGCACCAAAATTTTTGTCTGTTTGACTTGACGAACAGAACGCGATATCTTCTCCATACGGAGCCCGTTTGACAAAGTAAATATATCACCAGAATCAGGAAGACGAGACGGACGCAATGGTACTAGTTTCGTCGCATTCCGAGCACTTTGGAATTTTGAGCAAAATTTGATCCCCTAATCACACCTCCCCATTGGGAAGCTTTTGGACCTCCAAAAGACTATTTTCAGTCTATGTGAAGATGAGGGTAAATTTCCCTCACCCTTCCAACCTCAATCCACTTGGCCTTGCTTGGATTCGTCCCTTTAAGACCAACTCATAAATACTCCACATTTCCTCGTTTTGAAGTTCGCATCCTCCTATCAAGGATGGTGTCTTCCTGTAGTTCTGTTAGATATTCTAGAGAAAAATCATCTATGGAAGGAATCTAAACATGCTCTCCTTGATCATCAATCAATGGAGGCTCATACAACTTCAATTTCTCAACATTAACAACTGCATACATCTGCATATAGGAAGGTAAATCTAAACAAAAAGCATTGTTACCAATCTTGTCAACAATCTTGAAAGGACCATATCGAATCGGTTTCAACTTTTTGCCTTCTCCTTTAAGCCTCTCCTTGCTGATGTAAAGCCAAAATTCATCTCCAACTTGGAAACTGTGATCAACACAATGCTTTTCATGTCTTGTTTTGTACTTGACCTGACTCTTTTCCAACTGCTCTTGCACCGCCTAATGTATTGACTGAATTTGTTCAATGAACTTCTCT
>ML789098.1:373874-396691 GCA_009831015.1 Picea engelmannii | reverse complement strand
TGCGAAGGAGTTTTACCATGCCCCTTTGGAGAATTCGGAAGAGGTCTCGAACTGGTAGAAGAAGAAGAAGAAGATGATGATGGAGGAGAGGGTGGTGGAGAAGCACCATTCCCTCCATTTCCATCTGGAGTTTTGTCACCACCACCTCCCTTATGCATTGAAGGGTTGGAGCCTTCACCCTGCGAAAATATGTTCCTTTCCATCAAGATCTTCATCATCTCTCTCATCTCCATGACAGCCTTTCTGAGATCTTCATCTTCGGCGGGAACACGTTCATGACTTTTTGCATGAGCCATGCTTGGTGAATGTCTCTCTGAAACTTGCGGTGAATGAATATGCTTCCTCCTTGTCGGATGAGAACTTGGCTCCACAAGTTGACCTTCTCCTCTTGTGAGTTTCAACCTTGTGAGCATCAGAAACAAAACTTGCAAACAATCAAGTCTTCAAAAACCAGTGTTCTGATACCAACTTGATCTAAAAATGAAGAAGACTTGAAAAACTTGAGAATTATTGCAAGTAAATGTTATGTGTTTAAAGCAAATGGATCAGTTTGCAACACATAAATTAAAGGATTACTCATGCAAATTTACATATGGACAGTAGCATAATCATTGAACATAAGCACATAAACACAACAATTTGATAAAGGAGTTCACCCCTCTCTTGGGCTACATCTCTTGGTCCAGCTTCCAATGGATCATTATTATTAATTGCTCAAAGTGCTCAAAAACATGTCTTATAATGCTCAAACTGACAAATCGACTGCTCCTGGGTTCAGAGCATCCCAAAACCCCTGTCTGGGCTCTTTTGGCACCTCAATCGGTCGAAAAACGAAGAAGTTAGGCCTCCTGGAAGTCTCCCTCTTCAAGCTTGTTGTCTTTGCATCTACAAAATGCACCCTTGTTGTTTGAACATGGCTCACACACAATTTAAAGCATGAAAACCCAGCACCGGGCGCAACCGTCCCAACGGTGCAAACCATAGGATGGTTAAGGGCGCACCAGCCCCTAACCGCCTAGGCACTTGGGCATATGGGTCATAGAACCGTGTGCTAAAATAAATGGGGCTCCGTCCATATAACCGTTGGAACCATATTACAACTGTTGGAACCATATTACAACCGTTGAAACGATATTACAAAACGCGCGTGCGCCAATGTATATACTCGTGGTCACATATATATGAAAAGTGTGCGATCAAGGGCTAGGCTAGGCCCGGCCCGGTTGCTGCCCCAACTATACCAACAAGCGGATTTAAATATAACCCAAAACATATATATATCAAGGTATGAGCGGTAGCCCAATTGGTTATCGGAGTTTGTATAAGTGTTTGTGCGGTGGGGAGGTCCGGGGGTCGAACCCCACGGACTCCATACATTTTACAAACAACAATAATAACCACTACCCAAACAACGAGTGACACGTGGCGCCCACGGATTGGGCCACGTGTCCTCATACCATTTGCCACCAAAGGACATGTGTCACTTCCTGATTCGACAACTGTCAACCAACCAGATGTTGCCATGTCATCCGTACGGTCTGTACAGTCCTGCCACGTCAGACTGTACGGACTGTACAGTCAGCACCAAAATTTTTGCATGTTTGACTTGACGAACAGAACACGATATCTTCTCCGTACGGAGCCCATTTGACAAAGTAAATATACCGTCGGAATCAGGAAGACGAGACGAACACAATGATACTGGTTTCATCGCATTCCGAGCACTTTGAAATTTTGAGCAAAATCTAATCCCCTGATCAAATATCCTTATTTCAAAATTCCAGATGACAAGTAACATGATGTTCCCATTGACATTGAAGCCAGCTAAGAAGAAGAATACAATGCAAACTTTTGATAAAGGAAAAGGTGCGCAGTTAGACACTGCATTTATAGCAGAAAGTGCGTGCAGTTCTAATGAAGAAAATAGTGCGTGCAATATGAAAAAATGAGAAAATGGCACAAATATGAATGCAACATTCCAATCTGAAACACATGATGATTCATGGCTATGGCATTTCAGATTTGGAAATTTGAACTTTGGAGGTCTGAAGCTTCTACAGACAAAGGATATGGTAAAAGGCTTACCATTGATTGAAAATCCAGAAAGGATATGTGAAGGCTACATATTTGGCAAGAAACACAGAGATTAATTTCCAATTGGAAAGTCTTATAGATAAAAATCTCCACTAGAATTAGTACACTCTGACATTTGTGGACCAATGTAAAATCCGTATATAGGAGGCAGTGTAAAAGAATAACTTTGATGCATTG
Organism: Picea engelmannii; assembly: GCA_009831015.1. NCBI lineage: Eukaryota > Viridiplantae > Streptophyta > Pinopsida > Pinales > Pinaceae > Picea > Picea engelmannii. Next base: position 394,420 of record ML789098.1, on the reverse strand, counting down.
GGTTGTTTTCAGCAGTTTAAATCACTTGCAGAGAAGCAGAGTGGTTATTTCATCAAGTGTCTAAGAATGGATAGAGGAGAAGAATACATTTCAAGAGAATTTTAGAACTTTTGTAAAGTTCATGGAATCTATAGACAATTTACCACTTGATACACGCCATAACAAAATGGTGTCGCGGAAAGAAAGAACAAAACCATCATGGAAATGGCGCATAGTATGTTGAAAACCAAACATTTTTCAAATGAGTATTTGGCTGAGGCAGTAGTAACTACAGTATACATCTTGAAAAGATGTCCGACAAAGAGTGTGAAGAATAGAGTTCCGCAGGAAGTCTGTACATGTTCAAATCATAATGTGGTGCACTTAAACTTTTTCAGTTGCATCGCATACGCACATGTTCCAAATGAGCTGAGAATAAAGTTGGAAAACAAAGGAAATACATGTATATTTTTTGGGTATTCTGAAGAGACAAAAGGATACAAGCTGTATGACTCTATCGCAAGAAAAGTCAGAATCAGCCGCTATGTTCAGTTCGTGGAAAATGAAGCATGGGATGGAACCATATAAAAGACAGTAAAAATTATTGATGCAATAGAGCACGATGACACATAATATGAAGTAGTTCAAACACCATGCACAATTCAGTGTGCAGTCCCATCTACATCTGGCACTGCAATGCAAATTACCATGTAGAATACTCCAGTAACAACAATAGGTGCATAGTCTACACCTAGAGTGCAACAAACACAAACAAGCATTCCAAGTATTTCTACAACTCCAGATCCAACTTTAGCAAGTGTGTTACCAAGAAAGACAAGAAGTCTATGTGACATCTGTAATGAAGACGCAACGAATTCATTTTTAGTTTTTTCTTTGTTTTCACAAATAGATGATCCATTAACCTTTGAAGAAGATGTCAAAGATGATGTATGGGCATAAGCCATGGATGAATAAATCGAAAGCATAGAGAAAAATCAAACATGAAATTTGGTTGATGTACCTAAAGACAAGGATGTTATAAGCGTCAATTGGATTCATAAACCCAAACAAGATGCAGAAGGAAATGTACAAAAGTACAAGGCAAGGTCAAGAGGCTTTACACAAGAACCTGGAATTGATTACAATGACACATTTGTACCAATGGCGCACATAGACGCATTCAGAACCATGTTAGCTATTGTCGCGYAGTACAAATGGTCAATTTATCATATAGATGTAAAGTCAACATTCTTGAATGGAAACTTAGAAGAAGAACTATATGTGGAACAACCACAAGGTTATGAGGTTCGAGGAAAAGAAKACAAAGTATACATATTGAAGAAAGAACTGTATGGATTAAATAAATCTCTGAGACCTTGTTATAGTCACATAGATTCCTATCTCACACAGAATGGATTTAAGAGAAGTGAAAATGAGCCAATGTTGTACATCAAATCGAATCACCAAGATAATCTATTAATTGTTTTTTTATATGTGGATGATTTGATATTTATAGGTGATTATGGCATAGAAGAATTCAAGACAGTCATGAAGGATGAATTTGAAATGAATGATTTGGGGCTTATGAGATATTTTCTGGGAATAGAAGTGCACCAGTCCAAAACTGACATATTCATCTCACTGTCCAAGTATGTGCATGAAATATTGAAAAGATTCAATATGGTGAATTCAAAAGCAACACCAACACCTGTCATAATAGGATTGACGCTAAGCAAGGAAGATAAAGGGTCCAAGGTGGATCCCACACTATTTAAAATACTGGTAGGAATTCTTATCTATCTAACAACAACAAGATCTGACATTATGTATGGAGTGAGCCTAATTTCAAGGTTCATGGAAAATCCAAAGGAATCACATTGGAAGATAGGAAAGAGAATCCTGAGATATGTGAATGGAACAAAATATTTTGGCATTAAGTAATCCACTTAAGAATATTTCAGGTTCACTGGATACATTGACAGTGATTGTGGAGGCAACATAGATGACAGAAAAAAGCACCTCAGGCTACACATTTCATTTAGGAATAGGTATGGGCATCAAGGAAGCAGCCCATAGTGACATTTTTTTCAGTAGAAGAAGAGTACGTCGTAGCTACAAGCACAACTTGTCAAGTAGTATGGATGAGAAGGATGTTAAAATATTTATTGCAGGAACAACATGAACTAGCAACAGTATTTTTGACAACAATTCAACCATCATCTTATCAAATAATCATGGGTTTCACAAGAAAACCAAACACATTGATACAAGGTATCATTTCATTAGAGAATTGGTGAATAACAAAGAGATATGTTTAGAATTTTGCAAGACAAAAGAAAAAATTGCAAACATTTTCACAAAGGCTTTAGCAAGAGATGCATTTCAGCATCTACACAATAATCTAGGAATCTGCGTAGTAACAGATGAGTGATAGTAAAATAAAAACTCAATGTTTGATGTAATTTTATTTTGTAATCCCACCTACTTATAATTAAGGGGGAGTGTTGGAATTTGTAATTACAAGTTGGTGATATCTTCATGTCTCTGTTGATTTGTCTGTCAATCATTTTGTCAGTAGTTTGTCAGTTAGCTGAAATGTCAGTCAGATAGTCAAATAGTTTGTAAGTGAAAAGTCACACATTTACTCAAAAGTCAGTCGGAAAGAAGGAGAGATATAAATGGAGCCGATTTCTATCTTCTCAAATTAAATTAAGTGATTGAAGATTCAATCGTATTTATGGTAGTTTTTAATGTTGAGGCAGTCTTAGCTTCTGTAGGAATTCTTAGTCAATGTTTATATAAGTCTGAGTCTTTTAGTTAGTCGATGATGCTAGAAGATGCACATAAGTGTTGAAGATAAGAAGTTGATGCGTAGAGAAGAAACAAAGAGGTAGAGAGAACCAACAAAAACTGAAGAGTTGATAGAAGAAGTCATTAGAGATGAAGCTCATCTCTGTGATTGTATTTTGTATCTGTGCACAACATAGAAGTTTATTAATATGAAACATTTTATGTATTGTCAAGTTTTTGTTTTATTTATGAGTTTATGTGCTAAGCATACCATTGTGTTATTCTGTATTCATAAATCATTTCATTAAGTGTGTGTATTCACAGCACGCAACGAACTAAGAAGTCTGTGTACTACGCAGTGTTTTTGAGAACTCTGTCGCATAGCCTGTTTGGTGCATAGTATTTGAAATTGTGTTGCGTAGAGTAGACTGCATGCACTCTTGATCCAACAGATCCACCCCTTCAAAAGGTAGTATTTTCCCATATTCCATTGATTGCAATATTCTCACACATATATAGACAATCATATTCTTGCACATATATTAGATGGTATCCATTTAATTCTATTATTGACATATTGAGATATGGGCACATTACGATTTGTGTACATATACATCGAATGGTGCATATCTGCCCGTATGTTTCCATTATTGGATATGCCCAACTAACCCTTTTATCGATCAAGGTGATGAATTTGAGAGAGCAGCCGCAAAATGGGATTATACACATAAATAATAATTTCTATTACAAATATTACTCACAATATGACAAGTATATATAGTTGGAATCATATCGAACTATGTCCAAACATAGAGATAGTTGTTGAGAGAATATCTCAACAACCTCCAACAAATCTCCAACATATTCAAACCAAATCCAAACCAATTCTATTGTAATCATTATTCCAACACCCTCCCATAATGCTTACATTACAAATGTTATATCATAATTACAATACTCAAATTTCAACATAGATATTTGTCTTCATATGGTCTTCATCAACACTCCTATCCACTCTCAAATCTTTCTTCTCCACAACTTCGAGCTTCCCTTTCAACTCATTTAACATAACACAACTTCTTACCATCATTGACGAATTTGTAGAATTGTCACTTTTCGACCTCCTGAAGGACAATCTCAATATTGAATTATCCTATGGATACACTACCATCTATGGAATTCCCCAGAAGAACAAATTTTGAAAGTTATATAGGATAGTGATCTAATTACTGGATATTTGCAATAGTTAATCATACAACTAATCTTCTTTAAACACACATACAATAATATATACATGGACAACTTGTAACTATTGTTCTTGGAGCCCGAAGCACAACAAGATCCACCAGCATATAACATAACATGCATAACCAAACCATTGAAGTGTTCCTATGGCACCGAAGTACATAAAGAACCACTAATTTAGATTATGATACTATGTTGGTTGATTGGTTCTACAACTTTAAATTTTAGAAAAAAAAAATTATACGCATCAATTAATATAACTGCCCTTTTAGCTTTTGACTCATTCGTACACCTTCAATCTGGTAAAAGGTAAATAGGAATATGGAATCCTTGACTCCAACAAGGTTGAAGAAGGCCCTATATTAACGAGCCTTTCCTTATTGAGTTGCTACTTTTGTATGCAGGACACATATACTTTTGTATGCAGGACACATATACTTTTTTTTTTAAAAGTCACATATTACAATTTTGAGAGGAGTAGAGTATGCATAAATTTGTAAATTTAAATAATCAGATTGTGCATAAAATAAAATATTAGATTATTTGATTATAAAATTAGATTATTATTAATTTTTATTAGAGTATTAGATTATTCCGAAACAGTTCAGCAATGATATTTTTGAAAAAATTCTATATCCTATTACTGTTATGTAGCTTTTTCGTCCTGTTGCTAGTCTTTAGTCTTTTACTCTTTCAGTTTCCCACCTGAAATTTGATAACGAAGTTATTAAATTAAATGTTCTGTTTGGTTTTGCTGCTTTTTCTTCCTGAGGTTTAGTTGCTCATCTTTTTACTCTTTCAGTTTTCCACTTGAGATTTGATAGTGAACCCAGTAAAGTAGATAAAAACTTTGGTTGCAAATCTTTGTACACCCAATTTACAAAACCCTATATCAAATTAAATGATATGACATAAAATAAAATAAAATAATGAACAATTTTAAAACTTGTATGTATTTTTTTACATCATCAAAATTTAACAATACAATTATCGCCATGTGATGTTGAAAACTATGCACAATTGCGTGATATCGTCAGCGCACGTCCCTTTGGGCAACCCGGCTGAGCAATACCACTAATGCGCTTTCTTTTACTCTGCAAACCCTTTTCGTACCGTTACATTATTATTTCCAACAGAAACTGATTGATTGGTAGTGAGTGCTGTACTCGTTTTTAGAGAGCGGTTATGTCGGTTATTACTATAGAATGAGGGCCCAGAGCTTAAACATCATTACATCGTTCTATGCGTGGTTTTGTGGCAGATGGGTAAGTGACTTTTCTTTTTAAAAACACAAGTCAAATCGCTTCCTTTGATTCGGAGACGACAAACCAGGAAAGATGCAAGTTTGTCCCGACTCTTTCCCATCAGTGAATTTGATACAGTACGATTAAAGTTATTTTATGAATTGATTTGACTAATCCATGAATTTTCAGTGTAACGACGTATCATTATATGCAGCAGGCATGTACCCGACGGATCGTCAATATCATTTTTCAATATTTTCAGTGTCTTATATATTATCACCTCACCTTGGTAAGGGACAAGCATCAGGTACTCTTTGCCCATATTCCAGTGATTGTAGTATTCATAGACAGACAGTCAGATTCCTGCATATATATATATATCGGATGGTATCGGTATACTGCTATTATTGACATGTGGGAAGATATGGATTTTTGCTATCTCCCCATATGTTGCCGTTATTGGATATGCTCATTTAATCCCTTTAGGTGCTGAGAATGAAGGGAAACCAATTTCACTATGTCAAACGCTACTTTTCTCTCTCACATAAAAGACTTTTATCACATGTTAATATTGATTAAATTAATGCAATTTTGATAGTTTGATCCTTCTCAACATTTAACAAATCTCTCTATTTATATAAACTGTTTTGATAATTCAAAAACTTGATCAAATTAATGCAATTTTGATAGTTTGATCTTTCTCAACATTTAACAAATCTCTCTATTTATATAAACTGTTTTGATAATTCAAAAACTTATGATGATAATTCAAAAACTCTATTTATACAAACTGTTTTGATAATTCAAAAACTTGATCAAATTAATGCAATTTTGATAGTTTGATCTTTCTCAACATTTAACAAATCTCTATATTTATATAAACTGTTTTGATAATTCAAAAACTTATGATGATAATTCAAAAACTTATGAAAGGGTTGTATGCGGTTTAATCCTTTCTTCATATATATATGGGGGAGGGAGTCTCTTGTGTGTAGGATTAAGAAAACCTTGTAGGGACTCAAATCCAGCATCCAAGGTGTGGTATTTCAGGATCGATGGATACTTGTAGAGTATGGGTTTTACCAAGAGTGAGTCGGATCCTAACTTGTACTTCATACTTGTTCAAGAAGATCCTCTCATCTTGGTTATGTACATTGATGATTTATTTCTCATAGGTGTAGAGGAATTTATTGCATGGTTCAAAGCACACTTGGCTAGTGAGTTCGATATGAAGGACATTGGCTTGATGCGTTATTTATTGGGGTTAGGGATATGATAAGTATCGGGAGAGATATTCCTTGGACAAGGGAAGCATGCAGTAGAGATCTTGAAGAGATTCAGGATGGAGGATTGTAAACCGATGGCTACACCTATGATTACCAATATGAATAATATTGACACTTGAGATTCAGAGTTGGTGGATTCCACGATACTGGTAGGGTCTTCGATGTATTTGGTCAACATTAAACCAAATATTTTTTTTGTTGTGACATTGTATCGCAACAAAGCATATGCTCAAGTACGTGAGAGGTACAATGGAGTATGGATTGAGATATCTTGGAGGAGATGGAGTAGAGTTGCAGGGATATACAGACACTTTTGTGGCACTTAGTTCAATACAAGAAGAGTATATGGCAAAGAGTAATGATAGATGTGAAGCCATTTTGCTTCACAAATTGCGTACAGATTTATTTGGTTGGGAGTTGGAGCATACAATGATATGTTGTGATCATCAAAGTTGTATCAAACTCTCTAAGAATCCAGTATTTCATGATAGGTCCAAGCATATTGAGATCAGATATCATATTCCATGATAGGTCCAAGCATATTGAGATCATATATCACTTCATTCGGGATAGGATCTAGCAAGGAGCAGTGAAACTTTAGTATATTCCCATAGATTCTGACCAAGCTCTTAGAGAAAGGGAAGTTTGTATTCTTGAAGGACAGACTTGGAGTGGTGCAAAATACCTTCCTCACTAAGACTTCATTCGGGATAGGATCTAGCAAGGAGCAGTGAAACTTTAGTATATTCCCATAGATTCTGACCAAGCTCTTAGAGAAAGGGAAGTTTGTATTCTTGAAGGACAGACTTGGAGTGGTGCAAAATACCTTCCTCACTAAGACGGAGTATTGATGTTAGTGGTAGGATCATACATGTATTTCCGCATAGTTCTGTGTCTAAACCTACAGAAATCGTCCAAAGCCATCTACTCTTGAATTTACTTTAGTTAAAAGAATTATTAAAGTAAATTTATTTTAAATTAATTAATTATGTAATTAGTTAATTCAGTTATTTATGAGACATGATAAAAATAATTAGCATGCAACATGTAATCTAAATCTAAAAGTGAGTGTGAGAAGTAATCTCAACCATAAATCACTTTTGAGATTAGAAATAGATTGTAACTTAAGATTATAAAAGAAATGCTTGGGTGAAGGAGAGACTTCGGAAGTGTTGAGGGAGTTGACATAGAGTATTGGATCACAAATAAGTGTGGTTCAAGATCTTGGATAGGTGAAGAAGGACCTTCATCTAGAGATCATACATGCCAAGGAGAAGAGAGAGCAGGGGCATATGTAAGTGGGTTTCAACAGAAGGAAGCCATGGGAGAGTGTTGGAACGTATAGATCTTTCCATGCATGTTTTTCATACACATCTGTGGGCCATAGAAGAGACAATCACAGACATCCACTGGTCTCAGTGGGGAAAGTCATGGATATCCGTGGGTCATAGAAGGGACAGTCGTTGATGCCTAGAAAAGTGTGCCATAATTGATTGTACAACAGGTCAGCCCTTTCCAGGTTAGTTATAGTTGTATTTCTTTGAGTGAGACATTATCCTTGTTACGGGAGCCCTGATTTTAGCATAATAAAATCATTCTCAACACTGGTTTTCTCTCCAGGGTTTTTTCAAGGGTATTTACCCAAAAGTTCTTTTGTTAACGTGTGTTTTATTTGGTTTCCTAGTTTATGCTTCCACTGCATGATATTGAGTTGAATATTTCAGTAGTGTATTATTGTTTTGTGAGCTACTAATCTGATTGTAGTAAGGAAATCACTAGATAACAAAGTACCTAAGTGTTGGAATAAAAACTTCTACAATCACATCTGAATAGAAGATGCGAAAATAGTATCCAAATAATAACACTACACAAAAAGAAGAGAAACACCATAAAAAGAAGAAAAAAACTCCCTAAAAATCGAAAAGAAGAACAACACTTTGACTAAGGAAAAAGGGGTCAAATTCAACAACACCTAGAGGCTATGGCATTGGTCCAAAAATAAGCCTAAGATTTTTAAGTATTAAAAATCACATTAAGAAGACCTCACTCCTATCTCAAAACCCTCCACTTAACTCATCACTAATCCATACTAATAACGAATCAAACTTTTAACACTCTTCTTCATCTCGTCCTCCAGAGATGCCCTCAAGGTGAACTCTCAACTATGAAGTTTGAAACTTAATAGATTCCTTTATATCAAAATAATTGAAATAATTTTTTATTGATAATTTAAAAATTTTAAATTAAAAATAAATTTGGGTTATTTTATTTTATTATAATTTTATAAAATTTATTATAAACTTTGTAATTATAAAAGTAAAAATAAAAAAATTTAAATCTTTTTTCTTTTAAAGTTTGGAGTTTCAACCAAAAAAACTTAATTTTATTGATTTTTCAATAATAAAAATAATAAAAATTAAATTTATTAACAATTTACATATTTGAAATTTAAAAAAATATATATGTTATTTTATTTTATTATAATTTTATAAAATTTATTACAAGTTTTGTAATTATAAAAGTAAAAAGTTTTGTAATTATAAAAGTAAAAAGAAAAAACTCCAAACTTTTTCTTAGTTAAAATTTGACGTTTCAAGACAGCAATTTTAATTCAATCCTCGGAAACAACTTCCATAAAATATGGATCCATGTTTTAATTAAATCCTCAGGAAACATTTTGATAAAATATGGATCCATGTTTTAACTCAGTTATTATTTTAGAAACTTAACCATCCCACCGTGCCATTTTATCCCTGCCTCGCAGGTAGAAGGATACATGTTTTGTAATGAACAAATAACATATTTGGCCAAAGTCAATTAGTTTTAGTTAAGATGCTTGTAGTCTTTTGATATAATATGCTACTTTCAGATTATTTTATGAGTCAATTTGACTTATGAGTATCACAATTTTCAACATGACTGTGCCAAAACAGTTCGGCAATAATACTTTTAAAAATCTCTACATCATATTACTGTTATGTAGCATTTTCTTCCTCACATTTAGTTGGTCGTCTTTTACTCTTTAGACTCTCAGTTTCCCACCTGAAATTAGATAGCGAAGATACTAAATTAAATCTTTGGTTTTGTTTTGCAGCTTTTTCTTCCTGACATTTAGTTGCTCATCTTTCAGTTTCCCACCTGAGATTTGATGGTGAAGCTACTATATTAATACATTGGTTGTAAATCTTTGGACACCGAATTTGCGAAACCTTGAATCAAACTAAATGACATGAAAGGAAAACAAATAAAAATGAAACATGTGCCAAACTATATAATCCGTGTTGGCAAATTATAGCAATAAACACCATAGAACACACTAAATTATTATATCCAGAACGTATGGATTTGAGAACCAACGTATAGTGTCTCCATGCCATGGCAAAAACTCTGTACAATTTTGCTTGATATCCTCAGCTTATTTCTTTTACGGACTAGGTTAACTCTGGAGTAATCTTCTCTGAGTGTCTTTTATGAAATGTAATAAAATGTAATCTTTCTTCAGAAGTAATTCTCTCTCTGTAATGTGTTCTGAAATGCATGGAATTTTGATTGTGCAAAATATTTTTGAAAATTTATGAAATGTAATTTTTCTTTCGGAACAATTATCTCTCCTGAATGTGTTCTGAAATGCATAGAATTAATTTTGATTATGCGAAATTCAGACTATCTGTGAAACTCTGACCAGATTCAAGTCCATTTTTATTTCTCTAGCCTACTCCTTTCACTGTGCAAGCAAGCACTTTTGGTACACGTCGAACAGCATAATTTGGCATCATGACTAATCAGGTCATGAATGACAAATATTACATGGCAATTACATTCTTATTTCCAGCAGAAACTGATTGATTGGCAGTGAGTGCCGTACTCGTTATTAGACAGCAGTTATGAATGGATTTGACTAATCCATGACGTATCATTATTTATGTGGAGCAGGCATGTACCCCAACACTTCGTCAATATCATTTTTCAAAATTTTGAACAGTGTTATACATTATTCCTTCACCTTGTTCAACATAGTTATATATTATTCCTTCACCTTGGTAAGGGATAACGGTAGCCTTTGCCCATATTCCAGTGATTGCAGTGTTCTCACACATATAGATAGTCAGATTTCTGCACATATATATCAGATGGTATCCGTTTACTTATTATGTCTCTGCCATAGCAGAGACATAAAGTTTCGGGCAATTTGCAATATGTGTTTGCACATTCTCGAGGTATATATACAAGGTTTAAGCTATGGTTTTATTACCTTACGTCGCATAGGCCACTGCAGCCAGGGGGTGGCGGCAATATGTCGTCACACATTGTCAGGGAGCAGGGGTTGTCAGAATAGGTTGTTGGGCTCGTCAGACCAGCCCAGACAGTTGGAGTCATTATCGTCTCTGGGTCACCGCCATCTCATTCTCTTCTTGCATCTCTCCAAGAAACTGGCTGCCAAGGGCCTCATTCTTACCTTCGTTATCACTTTCCATCGCATCTCTTCTCTACAGAAGAAGGTTAATATCGTGCGGGAGATCGGTATTGATGAGAAAGTAATCAAGGAAACTGGTATGCTGTTATTTTCAGCTAATTACATTTATGAGAAACGATTGAGTTCTGAATCTAGTCTTTAGTTTGGGGCTATCCTCTCAATGCTGCATTTACCATAGAAATCAATCAATCATTCTCAATTCAACTAAGATTTGTTTTGTGGGTTGTTTTGTTCTTGCTGCAGTTGATGCTTTAGTCTCTACTGGTTTCAACAAACTTGGATATGAGTATGTAAATAAAGGTAAGTATTCTCTGCTCAAAAACAAATATATGTGTCTTGAAAGTCATAACCATGCCATAGCTTATATGTGATATGAAGCACTAATGTGGGTATTCTTGGTGATCCGAACTCTAGATTTTGGGTTAACTAGATGATTGTTGGGCTGAGCTCTATCGAGATAAATATGTATGAGTTTCAGTTATGAATCTATGTATGTCTTGATCTTTGTTAGGTAACTTATTATGTGTTGCTGGTCTTTATTTATGATTAATCTGCAGGGAAAATTGGTTGCAAATGTTGCAACATTCCCATCTGGTATCAAAGCCCTTGCTGATTAAGATAAAATATACGAACCAAAACACAAGGTGAGGCTATGCTCACTTCTGTATTATTCAATGAAGACGAATTACATCTTTATATAGGAAAAGACTCTACCGAGTCGATTACATGCAAACCAAAGACAACTAGACTCTTAACTAAGAACCGACTCTTAACACGCCTACAACTGACTCGAAGCTTATAACTGGTGTTTACAACTGACACTTTCTCCATTATTTCCAAGTCTCCTCCTTAATGGAGAATGGATTGACTTCTACACCTAGCATCTCCCTAAACAGTTCAAACTTAATATTTCCAAGAGGCTTAGTGAAAATATCAGCAGCATTTTCACTAGTATTATAATACACAAGAGTTATTTCATTTGACTGGAACTTTTCTCGAACAAAATGATACTGAGCTTCAACATGCTTTGTCCTTGCATAAAAAATCAAATTCTTTGCAATATTGATTGAACTTTGATTATCACATCTTATCATCGTAGGTTCCTTTCGTTCTTCTCCAACATCTTGAAGAAGTCTTCTTAACCAAACAACTTCACAAGTTGTTGCACACAAGGCTTTATATTTTGCTTCGGTAGAAGACAAAAATACAATAGGCTTCTTTTTACTGCTCCATGAAACAACCTCGGATCCAATGTTGAACGCATATCCAGTGGTTGATCTTCGATCATCCAGATTGCCAGCCCAATCAGAATATGAATAACGTGTCAACCCAACATCAGATGCATCAGTATATTTAATACCATAATCAAGTGTACCTTTTAGATACCTGAGTGCTGCCTTTGCTGCATTCTAATGGATTTCATGAGGTTTCACCATGAACTGACTTAACACACTCATAGAATATGAAATATCAGGTTTGGTTGTGGTGAGATAATTCAGACTACCCACCATCTGTCTATACACAATGTCATTCACCTCCTTCGAACCATCATGACAAGACAGTTTCACATTCTGTTGCATGGGAACAATAGAAGACTTACACTGATCCATTTTAAATGTCTTAAGTATTTCTCTATGTTGGCAGCCAATTCACATTTTTCTGCTGTCTTATAAGCTGCCTACACCAATGTTTTGCAAACCTTAATTTTTCGTCGCATTGCTCAAATAAACGACACTTTTATTTTTGTGCCATTTGCATACTTACCTTCGTTTTTGTTTTCACGACTGTTAGTGTGAAAACTTGGTCTTTCAAAGTCGCATTAAAATCATTATTGAATTGTTGTTATCATTCTTGTCGATATGCCCATTGCATTTTACTTATCATTATGTAGTTGGCAAAACCTTTTGATCTGTACTCATTGGACATTCTTTGTTTGATTATGTAATTTCGTTTCATAAGTAATTGAGGTTGTGATGCATTGGTGATTGGATTTACATGTTCTTTGATTTGATCTACTTGACCATTGGTTTCATAAAAATACATAGGTGTTATGGTTAAACCCTTGATATATATCATTTAATATGACACCTAGTTCATGTTATCAAAACCTTTGGCATTAACTGGGTATTGGTTTTGATTTGTGTGTTTGGTTTTAAAACTATGGCATAACTTTTGATTGCGCGATTGCTTTATCCACTTACCAAAGGTTTCGATTGATTCATTGAAATGGCATAATTGTAAAACAGATGCGTTGTGATTTGAATAGTTGAAAGCGCCAACGGTTGTACCATTGGTAATGACTTTTCTGCATGGACATAAATAGTTCCACCACCTTCGCACAATGTCATTAATGCTTACCCCTATCCCTGTTTCAACTTTGCTAGCATTGGACAACCCTTCGAGCATTCTGCTCATGTGTATGCTATGATTCAAACCCTGGTTTGTTCACATCGACCACCGTGTACTCTTCTCTATGGCACTGGTGGTGCGAATTGAACCGAATGGTAGTCAAGCCTTGCTACTGTTCGATAATGCCCGGAAAGACTTAGAGGATAGTGGTTGGCTCACGTTTGTACAGAGGTTTGAGGGTTTTAATATGTTTGTTGCACAATAGTTCACCCTGACTTTTGATGGGTGTAGGGCCAAGATAGGTGACATTCATCTTGAAATCAATGAAGAGTTCATTAGCTCTGCCACAGGGTTAGCAGCCACGGGCCAACGATGGTTTAAAAATTCTAAATTTGAGGAGGTGCCATGGCCACTACTATTCGTCTCGCGAAAGGTTACATCATGTGACAGAGGTATGCCGATTTCCACGCTTAAACCAAGGTGGCATGATCTGTTGATAGTGGTTAAACAATTTGTGACCTGTGAGGGTCGATATGGACTGGTTTTTCTTTATCACCTTTGACTGTTAATGAATTTTATGGGTTATCCATTGAATATTCCATTTTACTTCTAGCGTAGCCTTTATAAAATGTCAAAAAGGTTTAAACGAGAAAAGGACGATAGTAGCTTGTTCCACCACGGCCTAATCAGACTCATCGTTGTTCACCACTTACATCTTCTCGGTGATAGTTGGCAAGCTTTTATCTCTCAAAATGGTTTTCCTGATGCAGGGCCTGTCCAAATTGACAAGCCTGTGGTTAGTGAAACTAAGGTCGAGCCACCCGTGCCTTTCCATGTCCTACTTCCCTCTCCTAAACCCTCGGTCGACCCTAATATCGATCTACCTGATGTTATAACTGAGAGGGTTGAAGCTGTTAAAAATCCTATGAGCAAAAAGGTCAAGGGAAACCCTACTGTCGATGGCAAAGGTAAAAAGAATGCTCGACTTATATCGATACTTTCTAGGAATAAACCTAAACCTAGTGCTGAGCAGAAGCCCATAGTCCTCAGTGAAGACTCAGACTCTGACATCGAACGCTTCCTAGCTAGTGAGTACCCTTACTCCCAAGGATTGTGCTCCGAGCCACCCTACGACTTCGTTTCTAATTTACCCCCTTGCTTAAAGAATAATCCTAGTTACCCAGGGATCAAGCTTCCTAGTGAAACCCTCGGTGATTTAACCAAACCCTCACCTGTATTTTCGAAGCCCGGACAGTCATCATGCAACCAATGTAATGTGTGGTTGGAACGCTACTATAGCAACGTTCCCTTATTACAGTCGAAAATCAAATCATTGGAAAATCGAGTTACAGTGTTGACAAGCCAAAGGGACAAGCTTCAAGCAAATGAAAAGAGGCATAAAACTACTGGTTCCATCGTATTTAGGAATGTCGAATCGGCTACAGCCTTCGTGAATTCCAAAATGTCATGATCAAGTTGTCTGCTAATCATCCAAGTATGAATTTCGATATCATTTTTGTTTTGTGAATTGCTAGGATTAATATAATGAATTGAGATTGGTTTTCAAATAGCTCTGTCTATTGTTCGAAATGACTCTGTTATAGCCATATCAAAAACGGTTATGTTGTTCATCCTGTACACTGTTTTTGTTTTGCTAAAATTAAATGAAATTTTGATTTGGTTACACGATTTGGTCGTGCCCAGTTTAGCAATTGATTGGTTTTCATTGGGTTTGATTCGTTTGTCTGTTGGTGTGAGTTAATGTGATCAATGGTGTGTGCCTTCTCTTGGATTTTGTTTGTATTTGACCTGTACAGGAGAATGTTTATGCTAAAATTAGAGCACAACCATGTTTTGATTTGGTATGATTTCGTTGTGGTTGGATTATATCGGCTCTGATTTTATGGTGTGATTTTGGAACGATTTCGTGAGTTTGATTATTATGATCTTTTAATATGTTATGTGATGTAATCTTCTAAATCAGGAATACAACTCTGTTCGACATCGATTTGGAAATAACGACTCTGTTTTGTATGGAAATGATATTCTCATTTAGCCTGTGCAAAAAATATCTTCGCCAAAATCATGGAACTGATTTGATTCACAACGACTATGTCAAACTCAAATTGTTCGATTCACTCTTGATTTGATTGGGTTGTTGCATATTTTGAGTTAGCATGATTGTTTTCATGAGTTGGATTCGTATCGAAAATAGTCTTGATGCTACTCTGTTGATTTTGATTTTCAAAACGAGTTTGTTAACTCAGATCGACTTATGTTATCTCTGTCAAATTCGTATGATGAAATTCGGTTAATAGTTCGTTTTGAAATGAATTCTAGTAATAATTTCATTAAAAGTCAATCAATTTCGTCTGCCCCCAATTAGCAATAATAAATGATTGGGTGAATCCCACAGACCCTGTTATCAACCGATTGAATCCATTATGATTTCGTTTTGATTTGATTCGCTAATAACATGGATCGTTTGTTTTGTTTAATATATTGTGATCAATTTGAGAAAATGATCCTGTTAATTTGGTTTGGATTCGAAGTGATTTTGTGGATAGCTGAAGCAACTATTTGTGATTTCAATTGGTTATGAATCGATTTCATTACTATCGGTTATCCAATATGATTCTGTTTACCCAATTTTGCGACAACAAATGAAACAAAGTATATGCATCTCTGTAGTCGTTTGATTGATCTTAGTCTTGTTTTGATCTCAAATTAGTATAAAAATTTCAATTTGAATGATTCGTTTGTCTTTCAAATAGCAATTAGATACTTGTTAATAGTTTTAATTTAATTCTTTAAAGATTTGAATTGATTTTAATGTTGATTATGTGTCTGATTTAGACCAGCTACAAAATCGCAAGATTATGTAGCTAGTCTTTAGAACTAGATTTTTATTGACTTTATCAACAAAATATCCTCTTAACTTGTCCTTTTTGACCTCTTTCAGGTACATTCGAATTGCATTGGACATGCTGTGGCAGTCTAGGAAATATTTGTGTGATACAGTTTATTTTAGGTTCCTAGTTTAGTCAGAGTTGGGATATCATCCCAGATTTTCTGTAAACAGTTTTGATAACTTCCATAGGGATTTTTTACCCTGTGGGAGGTATTTAAATACTTATTATTATTTGTAATAAGGAACATCCTCACTTTTGGGAGAACCAGGACATGGATTTCTAATACAAACTGAGACAACAGTTGATGTCTTGCTACATCTTTCGCTTTCAATATATCAAGCTTTTGTTTCAAGTTTATGCATGTCACTTTGTAGTTGATTATAGACTACTTTAGCTATCATAATCTATTGCAGGATGATATGATTTGATTAATGTGTTATCCATATCTAATCTCTTTCATCATTTAAAAAGTACAACAATTACTTTGTTTCAGTTAATGAATCACATATTTCTTTTCTTCGTTAATTGAATCATTTCGTATAGATCTTTGCATACAGGTTTATCTAACTATGAAGATTTATAAATCATAAGATTGTTGTAAATTTTTTATGTCTTGTTTGTCCTATAATTATATTTGAAGAGCACAACCGCTTCTAGTTTACGAGAAGCTAGTGGATAATTCGGTGCGGGTTTCTTACCTCCGATCAGCTAAGACAATCATTGCATACAGGACAAACCTGGAGCGTTTATCCAGGTCAGTTTGTTATTTATTTGGTATTTAATTTGTTAATATAATTTAAGTAGTTTAGTTAGATATATGTGTAGTTTAGATTTGTAGTTAGAGTTAGTATATTAGTTGTTTAGTTTAGTTAGTTTTTTTATTTTATTTCTTTTTCATAAAATCGTAAAAATCAAAATAAAACAATGGCTCGCTATCTTAGGACATAATGCAAATGAGTTTTTCAGGTTTTCATTCAAATATGTAAATCGTAAATTTTGTACATTTTTTGAATAAGATTTATTTCTGTTAGTAGTTAGATATTTAATTTCTTAGAGTTAGCATAGTATTAGATAGTAGATTGTATATATAGAATAGTTATATTTGTTTAGTTTGTTTTAATAGTTAATTTTAGTTAGATTAGTTTATTAGTTTGTTTTAATAGTTGTTTTTAGTTAGATTAGTTAATTTAGAGTAGTTTTCTTTTTGTTTTCTTAGGACTTAGATCGGCTAATGGAGCCGCTAAGCCCGTCAGGGTGGTTCATCCCAAACGACTTGGGTTATTAGACAACCTCGAACCGATTCCACTCTCCCAGTTGACGGATGGTCAATTTCGCCCGTCAACACTCTGATATACTTACTCTGACAAACAAAAGTTTGGCCTGCATTTCTCCAAACTTCAAGACCTAGGCAGTAATGTAACTCACCAAGATCTTTCATTTCAAACACCCTTGATAACTGCTCCTTGATTTCATCAATTAACTTCTCTGCATTTCCTGTAATTATTAAATCATCAACATATAACGAAATCAATACTGTTCAACAAATTTGGTATACAGATTTGGATCACTTTTGCTCCGCATAAAACCCTGTTGAAGAAAGAAAGAGTCTATCTTCTCATACCATGACCTAGGTGCATGTTTTATTCCATACAATGCTTTCTTTAACTTACACACTAAGTGTTCTTGCCCCTTTTCAACAAACCTTTCAGGTTGAGTAAGGTAAACCTCTTCCTTTAACTCACCATTCAAAAATGCATATTTAACATCTAACTGATGCAACTTCCAATGATACTTTGTAGCTAAAGCGATTAACATTCTGATAGTATTCAATTTAGCTACTGGTGCAAATGTTTCAGCATAATCAATACCTTCTGTTTGTGAATACCCCTTTGCAACCAGTCTAGCCTTATACTTATCTATAATACCATCTGATTTAAACTTGGGTTTGTATATCCATTTGCATCCAATGGGCTTCTTATGTTTAGGCAATTCAGTCAATTCCCAAGTATTATTTCTCATTATAGATTCATATTCTTCCTCCATTGCATTTCACCATTCATCATGTTCATTAGCTTCATCAAAATTAATGGGTTCTATAACATTTGAAATGGTACTCATTAGGGCATATTCTTTATACCTCTCAGGAAGCCGAATCTGTCTTGAAGATCTTCTCAACTGATTATCTTCCTCCCCACTTTGTGAAGATCTGTCTTCACCTCTAGGTGAACTGTGACTTCTTGAATTGTCCATATCACTGAGTCCTTCTTGTTGCTACTACTGTTGTCACAGTGGGGATGGTTGTTGTTGTCACTACGGGGATGGTTGTTGCTGTGTGGGTTTTTGCTGCTGCTGCTCTTCTCTAACTCCTTCATCAAGAAGTCTATGCCATTCCTCATGACTGTTGTCGTCATCATTTCCTACTTCTTGCTCATGGAAAAGTACATATCTACCTGCAAATACTTTGTGAGTAGCAGGATCAAACAATTTGTATGCTTTAAATTCATAACAGTACCCAATGAAAATACATTTAGTGGCTTTAGTATCCAATTTCCTCCTATTCTCCTTTGGAATATGTTCAAAAGCCTTACACCCAAATACTTTCAAATTATTAACTACAGGTTTGGACCCATACAAGGCTTTGAAAGGAGAAACATTATCAAGACACCTTGTTGGACTTTTATTCTTTAAATAAACTGCAGTATTTATGGCTTCAACCCAAAATGCATTTGAGAGATTCTTACCTTTCATCATACTGCGTGCACACTCTACCAGAGTTCTGTTTTTCCTTTCAGCGACTCCGTTTTGCTGTGGAGTGTGAGATACTATAAACTGTTGTACTATTCCATTATCTTTGCAATATTTGTTGAAGTCCCCTGATTTATACTCTCCCCCTTGATCTGAACGAAGGATTTTGATGGATTTTCCTGTATGCTTTTCCACCATGGTTCTGAACTCCTTAAAGTACTCGAAAACATCACTTTTTCGTCCAAGGAAGTAAACCCATGTGTATCTTGTACAATCATCAATAAATAATAGAAAGTAAAATGCACCTCCTAAAGACCTAGTCTGCATAGGCCCACAAACATCAGTATGCACAAAATCTAACACATCCATCTTTTTCTTATCAGGATTAGGGGGGAATTCATCTATGTGCATCTTTCCTAATGCACATCCATCACAAGCAACTTTCTCATTCTTTAACATGGGAAGTCCTTCAACCATATTATTTTTCTGTAATAACAATAAATCAGGATGATTGATGTGTCCATACCTTTGATGCCAAAGAATATCTGTTGGCATAGTGGCAGAAGTCAGTGCATGATGTGCTTTGTTGGTAACATCAAGTTTGTATAGACCTCCTACTCTGACACGCGTTGCAACAGTTCGGAAGTGGTCCAACAGATCCTTCACTATGCAATAATTCTTGAAGAATTCAACCTTCTTCAAGTTCTGATCTGTAATGGTGGACACATAGATCAAATTTTTTCTTTATTCCTGGCACATACACCACATTGTGAATGTGACGAACAGTACCATTCGGAAATGTCACAAGAATGTCTCCATATCCCTTGATTTGATGAGCATGGTCATCTCCAAGATATATGATGGCACCATTCTTTGTTTCTTTAAAGTTAGCATACCGATTTTTATTACAAGTCATATGTACTGATGCTCCGGAATCCACAAACTGGGCATCATAATCATCTGTTTCAGCAGATAAAGCAACGTTAGACACAAACAACTTAAGATCTCGTGAATCAAAATTCTGGGGTTCATTAATATTATCACTAGCAATAAATAATCTGTCGTCTTGATTTGAATATTTTTCTGCATAATGACTTGAATGTGTTATACGTTTATTCCTAGCCTCATCACTTTTCTTCTTATGACATTCTTTAATCATATGTCCAGGTCAACCACAATAAAAACAAATCTTAGACTCATTCCTGTCAGATTGCATACCTTGATTTGGAGATTGTCTTCTCTGCGATGAACTGCCTCTCTGCCATGAACTGCCTTCTCTACCTCTTACTCATGATCTCCCTCTCGCAGATCTATTATTTGACCACAGTGTCAAATATTTACTCGGAGGCTTCAGATTCCCGCGCCTCTCTTCCTCTTGAAACAAAATACCTGTCAGTTCTTCAAACGTAGGAGGTTTCTCCCTTGCTGCAAGACCTGTTATGAACATATGATAGTCTTCTAGCATACCATTTAAGGTAATAGTCACTAGATCAGTATTGGAAACAGTTTCCCCTATATTTAC
>ML789098.1:360601-373824 GCA_009831015.1 Picea engelmannii | reverse complement strand
TATATTTACTAACTTGTCTTTCACCTCTTTAATGCGACCCAAAAATGAACTAACAAATTCATTTCCATCCATCTTAATGCCTAGCAATTTAGTTTTCAGGAACAAAATGCGATTTGTGTTGCTAGTTTCATACAATGCTTTAAAAGCTATCCATGTTGCAAAATAAGTTGTAGCGTCTCTAATATGTGGAATTATGCTAACTTTAATAGACATGCGCAACAATACCTTTGCCTTATTTCGCGCTTCTCCCAATCTTGGATCTGTGCTGCTGTCGCACCGACAGTCGCATTAGGTTTCAGTTCAGTTCCCTTCGCAATGTTCCAGACACCATAGCCCTCCATGAGCATTTTCATCTTGAATTTCCAGTTAATGAAGTTTGAGCCATCTAACTTGTTGGCTTCGTTGAGGTAGGTCTCTGCCAGCGGATTCGTCATCGCTGCAATTTAGTCTCTACAAGAAAGTCACCAAGGNACTTTTTTTTTTTTTTTTTGTCGCTCTGCCTTCGGATACCATCGATCCGACTCAATCTCAGCTCTCAACTTTCACACACAAAATCTCACAAATAATATTCTCTTGAATAAACTTTAATATCCACTTATTCTTCAAAATAAATCCCACTTTGAATAAAAAAACCACTTCACAATTTCTTAAATCTCTTTCCCTCCTTAATAAACTTCTTTATAGTCTATATAAAGTTTTAAACTCCACATATATACGCTTTATCCATTTTTAATAATAATAAAAAATGAATAACTCCCTTTTTCTTATTTGCATGTATAAGAGAAAAACTTCTTATTCAAAACTCACCACCATCATGTATAAGTTTTGAATGCACTTTTATTTTTAAATGCTCAGAAAAATAAAAGGCACTTATGCATGCAAGCTCTCTCACCATGCATGCATTCAAAACCTCACTATCACACGCATGCATTCAAAACTTCACTCACCCTTATGCATGCAAACTCTCTCACCACGCATGCATTCAAAACTTCACTACCACACGCATGCATTCAAAAGTTTACTCACCATGCAAACTTTATGGTTAAAAATAGATGCCCACGATTGGTAGCTCAACTTGGTTATGAATTAAAATCAACCTCACACTCCAACCTCATGCTGCACCCAAACTCACGCACCAGCCTCACGCATTCAAAACTTTCAAGCTTGCTCCCAAGCTTACACTGTACGCTTCAATATTTGCTGTCAAACTCCATGCTCCTCCTCGAAATGATATGCAGTCGGCCCATGCAAGTGTTTTCACGCTTCACTGGCCTGCCTGAGTCCGCACCTCTCAAGCTCTGATACCAAGATAAAATATACGAACCAAAACACAAGGTGAGGCTATGCTCACTTCTGTATTATTCAATGAAGACAGATTACATCTTTATATAGGAAAAGACTCTATCGAGTCGGTTACATGCAAACCAAATACAACTAGACTCTTAACTAAGAACTAACTCTTAACAAGCCTACAACTGACTCTCACAACTGAAGCTTATAACTGGTGTTTACAACTAGCGCTTACAACTGGCGCTTTCTCCATTATTTCCAAGTGATTATGTGCACAACAAAGGTCTCAAACTCGGGATATATTCATATGCAGGGTATGAAATACAAGAACTTTACTCTAGTTTTCACATTGGTAATAATCACCTAGGAAAAGCTTGTTTTCTGAACTACTGTGTTGTTTCCAGGCTCTATACCTGTTCAGAACGACAACCAGGTCCCTTGGGATATGAGCAAATTGATGCAGATGCATTTGTTGATTGGGTACATACATCGAAATCCTTCTGTTCAGTTCCACAGTGTTTCACTCTGTAAATTTTGAACATACTGAAATTATTACTATGCACACTGATTCTTCTCCATTTCATGAGAGGGGGTGGATTACCTAAAATATGACAACTACCTTACTGATGGCAGCAAACTCGAAGACCGGTAATTTTTATAATCTCCAATCCAATCGACTATCATACTGGTGGATAATCAAGTGTGTACATTAAGTTCATACATTTCCAAGATGGATCAGGCATACTCAATTTCTAGTCTACTTAACTGGTTGGACTTTATTGTTATGTACTGTGCTCTCTCTGCACCTAGCTGTCCGTACGCAATTTCCAGTCTACTTAACCGGTTGGATTTTACTATTATGTACTTTTCTCTCTCTGTACCTAGCTGTCTGTTTAAATATAATGTGGACTCATGTAGCCTTTACAAACATTACAATGAGTACATTCTTATCTTTTTCCTTTGTTCGTACCAAAAAATTGTGTTGCTCATGTGCACAAATGGCCAAAAATTGTTGCACGCCTTACTCATAATTTCATGGACGCCCTACCTTTATAGCTACAACGAAGATCGACACTATACTGAAATTTATGGTTGCAACAGCTACCAGAAATTTCTTATTTACTAGAACAAACATTGAAATTCATGATTCCAGGAGCAATACAAATTCCTAATTTACTAGCAGAAGCGCATTTAAATTATAGATATCAAAAGCACCTTATAATCGAGAGAACCTTGTAGGAGTGAATTTCATGACTAGATTTAGAGATGGAAATAAATAAAGCATGAATTAGTTCCCTGGCTTGGAGAGTCAAGTTGAGGCCTCCAGAAGGAATAGGAGCCGCGTGAAGTCACGAGAGTTTCCAAAGACGGTTGCTGCATCTGATCATTTACCTTTGCTAAAGTCCAAAGGTGGTGTGCCATCAATCCAAGCCATTTGCACCTTGTGTCATAAACTTGTGCAAATATATGGCAGGAACATTGCCACATGTGGCTTGTATTATTGAGATATGGGCACATTACAATTTTTTCACATATATATAGAATGGTGCATATCTGTCAGTATGTTTCCATTATTGGATATGCCCAATTAACAATTTTAGCGGTTGAGGATGGAGGGAAACCATCTTGACAATGTCAAACACCAATTTTCTCTAGCACAGAAAAGTACTCTGTACTCTATCTAATTTCTAATGCGCAGATTATCAAATTAGTCAAATTTTTTTGATAATGTAAAAAGTTGAAAAAAATGTTGCATGTTATTTCATCTCTCTTAACACTTGATAAATCTTTTTATTTATATAAAAAAATTATTGTTCAAAAACTTGATGATAGAAGTTGCACTTAGTTTTATCCTTTTTAAAGTATATATACACATTAAAATTATAGTTCAAAAACTTGATGACAGAAGTTGCACTTAGTTTTATCCTTCTTAAAGTATATATACACATTTTTTTTAAATATGTTTTACATTTTCTTATATTTATATAAGGAGACAATTATAAATCTATTTACATAGAAAGAACAAAAACTACACTAAATTCTATAGAAATCTATATCAAACAGCTTGGCATAAATACCTCTTCCTTTTATAATTGAAAAAATAAAAACAAAGAGCTAACCACTTTCCCCAAAGTTTTTAGAAAACAAGGTTGATGTTGAAATCTTCTATTAGTAGGAGACACCACTAAGGATAAAAAAACTCCAATCATCCAATAGCATTGTTAACTTTCCTACAAAATGGATGCATGCTTAAACTAAACAAACTCCTAACAAAAACTAGCTAAAGAATAATCATAAAACAAGTGCTTCCCCTCCAAAATGGATGCTTGTTTAAACTAAACAAAGTCCTAATAAGAATTAGCTAAAAAATAACCCTAAAAGGGGTGCTTCACTATTTCTATTGAGAAAGACAACTTTTGACCTAGGGTGTCTTCGTAAGAAGGATTTTGACCAACCATATGTGGGTAAGAAGGAATTGGTAAATCACTAGCTATTCAAACACCTTGAATTTATAATTGATGAGAAAACCATCTACTATGTAATTTCCTAATCCACCATCTCTCCATGTCAGTGGGTGAATTAAAAATATGGACATGATCTCATACACTTGATTGTATTAATATCTAGTTTAAACTACTCACTTTGAAAGCAAACTATCTTACACCAATTACATTTACTTAATTGTGCTCTAAATATAGCATAAACTAAACTCATAACGAAAACTATTTCATAGCCTTCCTTATAATAAACCATGTTTTCAGATTTGGTGAGGAGTTCAGAGTTTATTTTGGCTGTATTACACACTTAAAGCTACATTTTCATCCATATTTTGAATCCAAATCAGGATTCATCTTCAATAAATATAAGATGCATGACATTTTGGAGCTAGACAAGTCTGCTAAAACCCTAATTAAAACCTAAATCAATAATAATGAATAATGGATAAAAACTTAAATAATGTATAAAAGCCCTAAATTTAATAGAATTTAAATAAAAAACAATAATAATATATAATATTAATATGTAATAAATTAACAATATTAATATTAATTAATTAATTGAAGGTTAGAATTTAATATTTAAATAAAAATCAATAACAATATATAATACTAATATGTAATAAATTAATAATATTAATATGAATTAATAGAACTTAAGATATATATAAAAAAAAACTAAATGACACCAATATATTAATATATAGTGTATTAAGTAATAAATAATAGTGTGAGTAATATCAATATCCTGAGTATTTAATTCGTAGGTATTTATGAATTACTAAATTTTAATATATAGTCTTTCTATATTAAATAATAAATAATATAATTATATTGTAAGTAATATATAGGATACTAAAACTTAAGTATTATAGTTATTTATGATTCTGATGGATAAAACGTAATTGATTTTTCTTGGGGTTTGGGGAAAACACCCAACAATAGAGCAGAGACACTAGCAATGTACATGGGATTAAAACTAGTTCACGAGCGAAGTATTCAAACTCTAATGATGATAGCGGACTTTGAAATAGTTATAAAGGATCCTCGGGGTCTCTCAACCTCAACAAATCATCTTCCCAATGGCCTCTTCTCATGAATAAACACCCTCAAACATCACTTCACTATCTTGCACTTCTTTCATATTCCTTGTGCTCAAAACACCGAGGCAGATAACCTAGCTAAAGCTGTGAAATCCTTGGAACAGATCCATCTAGTCATCAACCAAGCCTCCTCTTATGACTGGTTTCATTAACTGCGCCATTTCAAATAGTGTCTCACCCACAACTAAGGACTTCTTCACTCAGTCCTCTCATTCTACCCTAACCCCATCTCTCTCTAGTCCTCCTCACCTCCTCCCTTCGCATCCCTTCTTGATCCGGATTTTATGAGCAGAACGAAATGAATACAGATTATTAACAGGTGGTTAACACAAAATAACAGAGATACAGTAAAATTGGTTTTCTATTCAATAACAAAATAAGTTGAAACTGTAAAAGGCAGTGGAAACAAGCTTGCTGGAATGGTGGCGGCTTATCTCTGAGAAGAGATGTGACGGTTGTGCGCATTTGCAAGAAGAATATTACAATGAGACTCTGAAGGCATTTTTACAATAAACAAGAATTCCAAAACCCTAGACATCCAAAAACCTAACCCTATGAGATGAAGCGCCAAAAGTCATGTGGGCCCCTTTTGGGTAAGTTAGTACATCAACTTCCTGGGGTCGTAACTTTTGCATACGATCTCCATTTTAGACATGTAATAGCCCGTTGGAAAGGTATTGTCGAGGAGATTCATTTCGGTGCCTCAATCATGCCTTCAGATATCATTGAGAATATTAATCCCAAAAAACCTTCATTTAGGCCCTCAAAATGACCCCGGAAGTTAAAACTACTAAAAATAGTAAATTGCCAAAATTGTCAGAAAACTGTTTTGAGCCAGTTGGAAAAGGTGGGTGGCCACCGATATCCATTTGGATCAATCCTCCATCCTTAGGAAGAAATGGTCTCCATTACGTTGAGGTCCCCCATCAGATGAGGAAATTTCTGCTGAATTTGGCCCCGGGTGAGCCACTTGCCTTGGTGCAAGAGTTGCCCTGCCTTGACGACTCGATAAAGCTAAATCCTTTGTTGTCAAGTTCCCTTGATCTATATGTCCACAATCTTCTCATTGGATTCCTGTTGTATGCACTCATGGTTGATCTCTGTGGGTGTCATATGTTCTGCTACTTTTGAGGTGTCCAATAATGGTGGGAAATAAGGGCGAAGGAGATCCACGTTGAACACTGGGTGCAGGCCAAGGAAAGTAGGAATGTTGAGCTCAAAAGAATTATCCCCCGTGACCTTGGTGATAGTGTACGACCCATAACGGAGTGGGTGAAGCTTCCGATGGGGTCCTGTAAGGCGTTCTTTCTGCAAGTGCAACCAAAATTTTTCGCCCACCTGAAACTTATGTGGCACCCGATGTTGATTATGGTGTTGTTTGTACTTGTCATTGGACTTCTGTAGGATATACTGAACCTGTTAGCGGATGTGCTGGATACTCTCAATGAATCGGGTGGCTCTGTCAGCTTCAGTTGGACCAGGATATGAGTCAATCGAGGTGACCAGAAGGGGAAGTGCAACATCTATGGGACCCAATGGTTGGAATACCAACCCCACCTGAAAGGGGATGTGGTTGGTTGAGCTATGCATATCTCGATTGTAGCTATGTTGGACATAGGAAAGGCTCTCATCCCATGTGCGAGGGTTCTTTGAATTATATATGCGAAGGATATGCACAATCATTTGATTTACAGCCTCAATTTGGCCATCTGTCTGGGGGTGGAAGGCCGTGGATTTGGTGAGCTTGGTGTCCAACAGTGACCAGAGGCTCGACCAAAATATGATGAGAAATCAACTATCCTGATCTGATACAATGGTTTTTGGGATTCCAAAATGTACCCAGACTTGTTCAAAGAAGAGCTTGGCAGTGGCCTCTGTTGTGATGCTCTTCTTGTAGGCAACCATAATCGCCATCTTAGAAAAGCGATCAACAACCAAAAGAACACAGTCATTTCCCCTCTTGGTGGACACGATGCTCGACATGTAGTCCATTGAGATGGATTCCCATGACCTGTCAAGAGTAGGAAGAGGGGTGTACAGGCCCTGTTTCTTAGTGGTCGGTTTGGAAATAGCACAAGCAGTGCATGACCTGATATACTTGTTGACCTCCCGTCGAAGTTTTGGCCAGTAGAAATGTTTCTGTAGCCTCGTCACTGTCTTTTTGATGTCGAAGTGTCCTGCCACATGACTGTAGTGGGCTTCCCAAATAATCTTCGTTCGCTCACTTGGTGGAACACAGATATGGCCCAGACGACATAACAACCCATCCTGGAGATGGAAATTATCGACAACTATGTTTTCACCCAACATTTGGTAGGTGGTGGCGAAGTCAGGGTCTGTCTCATAGAGTTGAGGCCATCTAGATGTCTCATGGTTGCAAGAGTCTAACACCGTTGTGAGTGTCGCGACTGGAGGTCTGTTGAGGCAATCAGCGACGCGATTGGTGCTTCCTATTTTATACTTGATGTTGAGGTGGAATTTTTGCAAGTATGTGGACCACTTTTGATGGTGGTCATTCTACAATTTTCCTTGTGTTTGCATGAACTGCAGTGGCTTATGATCAGTGTGAATGACTGTCTCCTTCCCAAGAATGTAATGTCTCCAGTAGAGGCATACTTTCACAATGGAGTACATTTCTTTGTCGTAAGGGTACTTATGGACATTATTTGACAGTGTCTCACTATGATAGGCCACGGGGTGGTCGTGCTGAGTGAGAACGGCACCCAGAACATAGTTTGAATCATTTGTCTCGATCTCAAAGGGATGTTGCAGGTCTAGTAGTGAAAGTACTGGGGTTGAGCACAAGCCCTGCTTCAAACCATCGAACACTTGTTGTTGGGACCGACCCCATGCAAATTTATCCTTACCACCACCCCTGTTTATTTGGCTAAGGGCGCATGCAATATGGGAGAATCCCAACACGAACCTGCAGTAGAAATTGGCAAGGACCAAGAAGCTTCGAAGCTCAGTCAGTGTTGTTGGGGCTAGCCAGTCATGGATGACTTGGATCTTGGTTGGATCCACATGTACACCATGTTGATCAATGATGTAGCCCAAGTAATGGACCTTGTCCATGCCGAAGGAGAATTTTTCCAAGTTGGCGTATAGCTTGTGCTGTCGTAGGGTGTGCAGAACCTGCTAAATATGTTGCAAGTGTTCGACCCAAGTCTTGTTGTAAATTAGAATGTCATCTAGATACACCACTATAAAATTATTGGTGAATGGTTGCAGGATATCGTCCATCATCCTTATGAAAGTGGCTGGAGCATTTTTCAAACCAAAGGGCACAAACAACCATTCAAAAAGACCTTCCTTTGACTTGAATGAGGTCTTCCAGACATCTGTTTGCTCTATCGGGACGTGGTCATATCCAGAATTTATATCAATCTTGCTGAAGTATTTGGCCCCCGTGAGTTGATCAAGTAGGTCGTCGATTTGGGGAATCGGGTACCGATTTCTTACAGTGATTTTATTTAGAGCCCGGTAATCAATACAGAGTCGCCAAGTTCCATCTTTCTTCTGTACCAGCACGATTGGGCTCCCGCAAGGTAATGATCTGGGATGGATGTGCCCCTTGTGGAGTAGATCTCGGATTTGTTGCTTGATGTCCTCATTCTCTAATAAAGAGCGACGATAGACTGGCCCATTGGGCAGCGGTACGTCGGGGGTCAGATCGATGGGGTGCTTGACCTGGCAGTGCAGAGGTACCCCTGTAGGTAAGGAGAAGATATTCGAGTATTCTTCCACGACCTTATCTACTTTCCTCTATTGTGTGGAGAGGTCGGCCACAAAGACCTTGGATGTGGCTGTGATATTTCGCTTATTCTGAGAGCGAATCAGAAAGAAGACAAACTTCCTCGTCTAAGAGATGACCTTCCTGCATTGCTTAGCAGAGATCAAGGAAATAACACTAGGTGGGACTACCTCGAGTATCCTGTACAATTTCCTGTTCAAAGTAATAATAACACTACAAGGCCTAGACTCATATACAACATGATGTTTCCATAAATAAGGTTGGCCCAAAAGAACATCACAAACTTCGAGAGGAGAAACATCACACAATACCTCATCTTTGAAGGGCTTGAAGCCATATGATAGTTGACACTGTTGGTTTACACATAGATTGCTTCCTTGGCGGAGTCATCTAATGGTGTAGGGTTATGGGTGCGGTGTTGTTGGCAGGGCCAGCCACTTGACGACCTCTGCTGAGATGAGTTTCTTCTGTCTACCGCTATCAATGATGAAGTGCATAGGGGTGCCTTTTACCCA
Source organism: Picea engelmannii (assembly GCA_009831015.1). Taxonomy (NCBI): domain Eukaryota; kingdom Viridiplantae; phylum Streptophyta; class Pinopsida; order Pinales; family Pinaceae; genus Picea; species Picea engelmannii. Next base: position 364,664 of record ML789098.1, on the reverse strand, counting down.
CATCTGTGAATGGAAGAGGCTCTCTCCTTCTTCTTGTTCATCTGGTTCACTAGGCTGGAGCTTGGTGGTAGCAATGGTGGCACTGGGTTCCGCGTCAATGATTCGTCTTCCCTTTTTTGGTTCTAGCTAAGAGTCAGAATCCACATCTGATTCAGAGGCTTTGACTTTAGCCAAGAACAACTTCTTTGAGCAATAGTCAGCGGTGTTATGCCAAGGGCTCTTATGGAAGTCGCACCACTTCTCGATATCTTTCTTTGTCTTTCTGGTGTCCTTCTTTCCTTGCTGCTTGGACTGGTTGTCCTGATACTGTCCATCTTTAATCTATCCTTTGTTCTGTGGGTTGGGGCCACCCTTTCCTGGCTTTTTTTGTGAGGGGTTCCCAGGCCCAAATTGCTGCGTCTTTTGTTTGAGCTTCTTCTCAATTTTGATGGCATATCGGTAGGTCGCGCCCAAGTATGAGATGTCCAGAAATTCCATTTCGGTCTAGATGTATCTATGCAGAGCACCGCGATACTTGAGCACTAGATGTTGCTCTGAATCTTTGATACCCAGCTTGGTGCACAAGGTATGGAAGATATTTGTGAAATCTGGCACTGCTTGGTCTCTTTCTTGTCGCAGTGTGGTCCATTTGGTATACAGGTCATCATAACTTCCGAGAAGGTAATATTGTTCCTTAATAGCATCCCTGAAGGATTCCCTTGTGGTCGTGACTGAAAATAATGAGGTTTCCTTTGTTTCCTTTTGCTCACAGAAAGTTTCCCACCAATCTTTGACAAGGGGAACGACTTTGAGGAGCACAAAAGTAATATTTTCTCTATTCGAAAAGTTATGGATAGAAAAATACCCTTTTAGTAGATTCAACCACTTGTCTACATCATCTGCGTCTATCTGACCTTCAAATATAGGAATATCAAAGTTTATTTGTACCTTGAAGGGGGCGACACCTCCATTCGAAGAAGATGCGTCGCCTGTTGGTAGTCGCCGAAGGATTTGGGCGAAACTATCCATCATCTCGTCCCTCTGTTGCGTGAGGGATTCCTCAATCAACAGTTTGAAAGGATCTCCTATCCCTTCATCCTTATTTTCTCCTACCATGAGAGGTCACTTGGGCATGTGAGAGCTTCTTTCCTCAATCGAAACAAGCTCGAGACCCAACTCTTTGTACTCCGACCTCGTTGGGGACATGTATTAAGGCAACAAGGAGCAGATCGCCGTGATACCACTGATCTGGATTTTATGAGCATAACAAAATGAATATAGATTATTAACAGGTGCTTAGCACAAAATAATAGAGATACAATAAAATTGGTTTTCTATTCAATAACGAAATAAGATGAAACTGTAAAATGCAGTGGAAACAAGCTTGCTGGAATGGTGGCGGCTTATCTCTGAGAAGAGATGTGATGGTTGCGCACATTCGCAAGAAGAAGATTACAATGAGGCTATGAAGGCCTTTTTACAATAAACAAGAATCCCAAAACCCTAGACATCCAAAAACCTAATTCTAGGAGATTAATCGCCAAAATTCATGTGGGCCCCGTTTGGGTAAGTTAGTACATCAACTTCCTGGGGTCGTAACTATTGCATACGATCTTCGTTTTAGGCGTGTGATATCCCGTTGGAAAAGTATCGTTGAGGAGATTCATTTTGGGGGCTCAATCATTCCTTTGGTTATCATTGAGAAGATCTATCCCAAAAAACCTTCATTTAGGCCCTCAAAATGGCCCCGGAAGTTAAAACTGCTAAAAATAGTATATTGCCAAAATTGTTAGAAAACTATTTTGAGCCAGTTGGAAAAGGTGGGTGGCCACTGATATCCATTTGGATCACTTCTTCCCCCCCTCCTCCTTCCCCCTTTCCTCGTCTCTTGTGGACTCCCCCCTCCCCTTCCCCTTGATTGAATGCCCCCCCCCCCTCCCCTTGGCACGTGACACCCCTCCCTAGCCCACATGCCTGTTATCCTGCTCCCTGTGTCCTTTATTCAACTTCATTCACTCGCCCTTATATTTCTAGATCTTCGCATGCCTTCCCTGATGATCAGCCATAAGTCTACGGCGTCACCTCTGTTTTCTCATCCTGCATGAAGTCACTGCTGCTCGTGGGCGATTATGGCTACCTTTTCCCTCAAAGAAATGTTGTTTAAGCACTCATGGTTGATGCGCCTACTTCTCATCTTCTTCGTTTGGTTCATCAGATCACTCGTCGTTCACTCGGGTTGGTTTTTCTCCTCTGTTCATTTCATTTGTGCTATGCATTTCTTCAGTCTCTGCTCAATTTGTTTGCTCAATTCATGCTTTCCTTCTCTTCTCCCGAATCTTTGCACCAACATGTGGCGAAGGTCAAGAGAACCATGCTCTTGTTCGAATTTCATATCAGAGGATCTTCGAGAGTGGTTTCGAGCACTCCGTACAGACGTTAGGAGGGAGGAGGAGCTCACATACGCTCATCATTGAGAACTTCATCATGAGAACCAAGGGATTTGTGAGGATTTGGCAGGCCTTCAGACATAGTTGCAACATCATAAAATATGCCATAATCAAGAATTGGTGATAGTATTAAGGGGAGTTAATAGAGACACAAGACAACTTGGGGTTGTCACCCAGCAATTGGAAAACCCATAGTAATCAGCAAACTCTGCTGGCACTGGCGAGTATCGGCTCCCCTCTTCATTGCACTCTATAGCTAGTAATGATCATCACTTGGTTCCCTCAGATCCAGGATACGCAGACCGCCACTATGCAACGGCGAACCCAACATAGGCGAATCCAGAAGCTCGACAGGCGGAACATTAGGAAGATCTCGAACAACCTCTAAATCATTAACCGAGTCTTTTATGAAATGTAAATTTTTGTTGTTTTTGAATATGTATATCACCATTTTTACATGGCAAAATTGCAACTCATTTGAACTAAAACCTCCATAGACAATTAAGCTCTTTCGGAAGAAACATAGGTACTTACACTGCCATATGTATCTTTTGAAATTTTGTTATTCTTTTTTAATATAAAAACCTCTAACCATTTATATTAAAAAAAACACCTAAATATTATTAAAATATAGTTAAAAACTTATTAAATAATATGAAGTAGGCTAGGACCTAGAATACCTAGAATAGTGTTATAACAAATATTAGAAAAAACCACTTGTTAATTGGGGATTAAAGTAATCATTTTATAATGGATAAATTATAGAGATGAATTAATAAACCATATTTTTTCATAATTTGTTTATAAATAATTCGAACAACTTTGAATTCTTTATATCATTTTCTAAAAACTCTACAAGCACTTGACTTTCTATGGTATATCCATGTTTGAGCATTGCATTCATATTTGAAATTAAAATTTAATGTTTAAAAGTTTTATGATTATTTTTTATAACATTAAATAATATATGAATTTGTTTTATATATAGAATTTTAAAGATTTATTTTAATTTTGAATTTAAAAGTGGTGAGTGGAATTTTTAAAGTTTAAGCATTTTTATTAATATATAGTATAACATTTATGTTTAAGATTTAATATTTGAAAGATTAAAACTATTTTGTTAATAGTATGTGTTTCTTCTTAAAAAGTTACATTTGTTATAATTTTGAGTTTTTTAGAGTTTTGTAAATTTGAATAATTATATATCTAATTTGATTTGATCTTAAAATTATATTATTATTATTTATTATTATAAAAGTGTTATATGTATATAGTGTGAGTGGGCCTAATGGTTAAAAATTTGTGTTTTTTCTTAAAAAGTCACAAATTCAAATCCAAAAAAAAAATCTTTGAACAGAATAAGTTCCTTGTCCCACAAACAAGGAATTATAAAAATTGATTTTATTAATAATTTAAAATTTTGAAATTTAAAAATAAATCCTCTTATTTTATTTTATTATAATTTTATTAAAAAAAATAAATTTTTTATAATTGTAAATTTAAAAAAAAATCCAAATCTTATTAAAAGTTTAGCGTTTCAATACAAAGAACAATTTTGAATTCAATCATGATGAACCATCTTTGATTAAATATGGATCCATGTTGTCTCCATTGTCGTTATCAAAGGGCAGTTAAAA